>LR753596.1:12395-54895 GCA_902729485.2 Mus minutoides | reverse complement strand
CTCTCAGCTGTCTGCCCTGACTTTATAAATGAAAAGTGAGTAAGAGAAAAAGTGAAATAAGCTGAACATTGAGTACAGCCAACAAGGGTAACACCAATTTTCAAATCTCAATTCTTTTTTTTAGAAGAATAGTTAGTGCAAGAATGTTTTCAACAAATATTCATCAAGTAATTAACCTAATCACTTTTACTTTACTTTACTTTACTTTGAAAACATTAACTACAGAATTTGGACAATATTGGAGCTTATAACTTCAAATTCCCAGCTCCTGATTTAGTGTGAATTCACTGACATAAAATGAAATCATGACATGAACCATAGGTGCTAGTAATGAAAGAATCTTGGTACACTTAACCTTAGTAGCATAGCAATAACTGATTTCTGAGCTGCCCTGAATGGAAATTCCTAGAACAAGATCTATAGGCAAGAGTGCTCACATTTTATGCATTTATGTCTTGTCAACTTCTCTGTGAGTATAAGAGAAGATCTCTCCATGAGAGAGAGGCTTCTGAGATTCTAAATTTTATTTGTGCACATCAATCACAGAAATCCTAGGAGTATTTTGAGGAAAGGCACAATAACATGGGAAACGCATCTTCTGCATTGAGTTCTTGATTCCTCTTTTGAATGTTAGTTATTCTTTCTTACATCTAGCTTAATGCATAATTTAAATGTTGTAGGTATCAGTTCCTATCTTCATTTGGCTTTAAATGGAAATAGTCCATCTTGACTATTTCCCTGGTAACAAATGCATTCGACACTATCACAGATGAAAATTTTTCTTTGACTTGCCATTTCCCTAGTGCTTCGCTTTAGTATCTTGAGATTGGTTCTATATACAATTCATACTAATCTACCCAAACCTAGTTGGACTGCACTCCAAAAATATATGCTATAAAATTTAATAAATTCTTTTAGAGTATTGATATGCTTTTAGTCATCAACTAGGAAGTGAGTTTGACAAGCTATTTGTCATGGAGATTCTGAGACACTGCACATTTAAATTATCTTCATTGCTTTTGCTGCTATGTTCTCTGTAGTCAAAGTATACCAGATTTACTAGTGTTCTTTCTGTTACTTAAGTCCTGCTACCTTTCAGTCTCCTTTAGCACAGTTACATTTAAATACAATGATATCATTTCTGAACATGTTTACATATCCATTTATTTCATTCTAGGTGTGATTCAGAGTAGATCCAGTCCTTTCTTTATAAGGTATAAACTTTTTCCTATTAAAATACACATCATTATTCTTGGTCAGTAAATCTTTTCATAAGGATTCCATATAAATATAATAGGATGCAGGGAACTTACACCGAAGACAAGTCATTACCTCCTGAGAATTTAGCCTGTAAATCAACAGTAAGAGTTGGGAACTTGTGGTAGGCATTGTTTGTGGCACGGAATACTTCTTTCACATTTCATACTAAAGAAAGTCATTTAGATATCAAGGATCAGATATTATAGGAAATAGCTGGTAACTAAGAACATCCAATATCATATACCTGTGATTTTTCTCGTGTGTCTGTCATTAGATGCCCTGTAAATTATGGAGTATCACATGTACTTTGTACACATTCTTATTTCTCAGTTGTCTTTAAAAATCAGTTTTTCGGATGTATTTTTTTTTTTTTTTGAGAAAGAGTCTCTTAGGGTTTGTAGTTTGTCTCATGTTTGTGTATGCCTGTGTGAGTGCCTACATCTGTGCTTGTGTGGGTGTAGGTTTTCCCCTATTGCTCAAATAGTCTTTGCTTTTTTTTTTTTTTTTTTTTTTTTTTTTTTTTTTTTTTTTTTTTTTTTTTTTTTTTTTTTTTTTTTAGCAGATCTTAAACCAGTAGTATTGTATCTTTGAGTTACTGGCAAACCATCTCTGTGTATTGATACATCTCTAATAGAAAGGATGCTATATCATGAGTACAGTTTCACTGTAAATCCTGTCTATAAGCCTTGGGTTTTGTTCTCTAATAATTTTATACATTTTATGTAAGAATGTGAATAGCTGCTAAACTATGTCTTAGTATTCTAAAATCTTCATGTTAAACAAGTCTACAGGAGATTCTCATAAAATCTGTTCTTCAACACTGGGAGCCCACTTCTAGTATGGGACCCAAACCATGCTCTGGTTAGCTTAGCAATCTTCTGGTGATTATAGCATGGTAAATACAATTAGATGAAACTCATATCGTCATGAAACAATCACCAGTCGGCAAGACATACCTTTGGATTGGGACTGGACATTGAAGATTAACACAGAACAAAGTTATGAATGACACTTATAATGTTAATAGAATATCTCTTTCAAATATTGACATACACTTGAAAATGAAAAAAAAATTCTTTTCTGTGTTCTTTTTGTTCCATTATTTTTCTGATTTTTATTAGATAGTTTTTTTCATTTACATTTCAAATGCAATCCCTAAAGTCCCTATACCCTCCCCCACCCTGCTCCCCTATCCACCCACTCCCACTTCTTGTTCTTAAGTCTGACTGAATTCTCTCAACATTCTATATCTCTGACTGTTCCCTCCTTTGCTTAGTTCTGATTCTTTAAGCCATCCCTGATCCACCCATTCCTTCCGTATGATTTGCCCCTCTCTGTTAGCATGCTTATTCTGAAAGCTTAGATGCCCAAGGTTGAGTTTCTATTTTACACCCATGAAAGTCTGGCAAGGCTGCACGTGCCAATAATCTCAGTTATGGAGACAGAGTGGAGACAGGCAAATCTTCAGTGTTCACTTACCAGCCATTTTAGTAGGAATGGCGAAGAGTTGTTTCAAGGCAATAAAATAGATTGAGATGGAATATGATACCTGTCTTAGTCACTGATCTCTTGCTAAGAAAAAAAAATGACAATAACAAAAACAAAACAAAACAAAATAAAACAAAAAAACTATGACCCACGCCATTCTTAGAAGAGAAATCATTTAAATGGGAGGCTTGTTTACATCTTCTAAGGTTTAGTCCACAATTTTCACTGAGAGTATAGAGGCAAGTGCTAGAGCAGTAGCTGAATGATATATCCTAATCCATAAACACTTTAAAGCCTTGGCAGAACTTAATGCTTATATTCTGACCTCCAGCACTAAGGGAGAAAAAAAAATATTTGTTGTGTTAAGCCATTTGAAATGATAAGATGATGAGAACTTGTTACTAGTGATAAGAAATTTAATGAGCATCAGAGGAAAAAGTCAAGACTGCCTTGAAACACATTGGTAAAAATTATGATTGTTAAAGATGTTTCTAGAGACTCAGGGAAGGGAAAATGATGGCCAAGAAAACCCACACGTATTACAGAATGTCTAAGCAAGCATACATGCTCAAGGATATATTAATACTAACAATTCCAAAAGGAATTTAGATCAGGTTATTGGAAATAGTTGGGGATGAGTTCTTGTGGTCCAGGGCTAGAATCCATTACCCTGAATTACGTTCTACATCTGAATAGAAAGAGACATCTATAAAGAACTCACATTTTTAACTGAATAATTTAGAGGTAAACTGTTGGGAATACAGCTATTTTCTCTAGTTTCTTACAACAACAGAAGACATACAAGCACATGGAGCAATTACTTGATTAAGGGAATTTCTCTGGATGTGCAGGTTGTAAAAAGCACTACAGCAAGAAGTTGCCCAGAAAGCATGTGCTCTTAAGATAGAGGGTCCATTTGTCAGGGCCTTGCATGGGTGCAGTACTTGAAGTGTTGGGCCACACAGTTCTCTGTTTGAAGAGATTATTAATGTGCCTCACGTATCTTCTCAACCAGCTCAGCAGAAACCTAGACAGGTCTGTTGAGAAGCCTTTCATCTGGTAGAGAGAATCCTTGCGACAAACACAAAAGACCCAAAGGGGCTTAAAAATATTAAATCAGCAGAAATAGTGTCAGCTTAGAACAAAAATAGCAGAGAGAGAAGAGAAATGAGAGGATGCCTTCGGAAGTCCAGCATCTCACAAGGAATACACCGGCTTATAAAATGGCTTAGGCACAACTGCAAGCTTCCTTTGTTTATTTTTTTAAAGTTAGATGTCAGGCACTCACTCATATTATCACACTGAATAGTTAGTATTAGCTCATGAATCTTGGGGTTCCATTTGAAACACAGCCTACATGTATATCGAAGTATTTTAAAAATTATCACAGTGACTGGGGATACAGTTGCGTGATAGAGCACTTGCCCAATACTGGGAAGGCTTTGGGTTCAACCCCCATAACTTTAAATAAATAAGGAAAGAAAGAAAGAAAAGCAATACCTTACATTATATTTTTAATGTGGATCAGATGTAATGGAAATGGGAAAAGAATTAAAAGCAAAGGTATCCTCAAAAAAAAAAAAAAAAAAAAAAGTTAAAAGCCAAGAAGGAAGAAATCTGCGAGCACACTGGGAAATATTGTGATCCTAGACCATGGTTTCCTGAACACAGAAGGCAGAGAGTTCCATGACAAACTTCACTGTAGGTTATACAACTGAATGGAGATGGCCCCATTTGAATTTCAAACTATACATGGTTGTTTGGAAGCAGATAGAATGTTTTCTTTCTAGAGTTCCATGGATTCAGAATCTGTCCTGGGATTTATTAAATGAAGGATCTTTCCCATATCAAATTTAAATTTATATAATAAGATTTAGGATTTTTGAGCTGTACATTGAGATTATTTGAGTCAAAGTTATGATGTTTTGAAACATTCTGGGCAGGGGAATATGTTTTGTAGGTGAGAAAAGGCTAATAGAAACAGCTATATCACACTCCACCTTCTTTTCCTCCGTAATTTTTATTTTATTATATTTTTTAATTTTTATTTTTAAAATCAATATTTATTTATTTATTTATTTATTTATTTATTTATTTATTTATAGATAGGAACACATTATATGTAACCCTGACTGACCTAGAACTTACTATGAAACCGAGGCTGGTATTGAACTCAGAGACATTTGCGTGGGTCTGCTACTTTTTTTGAAGGCTTGGTTTCAGATTCGTTTATCCAGTGAGCTATCTTGTCCTCCCCAATTTTAAAGATCACTACCTGAGTTGTTGGTACCTGTGAATAAGCTAGGTGGTTATGAGGAGGGACTGAAGTCAGGACTTAAAGTATTTCTACTGACACATAACTTTAGACTATTCACCTTAGGAGACCTTAGATTAGTGGTTTGGTTCTGGAAAAGGGCTGGTACAAAAGTATCTTTTAGGAATGATCTGTATTAGGAGAATGGAACACAAACAGTGGAAGGAGCCATGTTTGGGCTTTAATGTTAGTGAGAATTGCAAGAGAATTGTATTGTATCTCCAAGTCAACATGACAGAACCTTAAAGGGAAATGTCACTTTTCTTTACAAACTTGGAGAAGAACTTTCATTCTAAAGCAAACAGTTCAAAGTCGGAGAAAGAGAAAAGTGCTATAGCCAGGGTGGCATTGGGAAGCTTAGAGGAGAACCTTTAAAATATCCTGAATCATGAAAAATATTTAACTTTCATATATTTTTAGGGTGTGCTGAGATATTCTACCTCAAGGTTTAGCCTGGGATAGTCTACGTGATACAAAGGTACCAGGGACTCAGATATAGGGTTGGATAGAACTAGAATCTGTAAAAACTGCAGCCTAGAACAGTCTCTTAATTCTCTTTACCAGTGAGAGACCTGCTAATCCACGGAATGAGGGAGTTCTTCAGGTGGGACCAGGCTTATTAAAGTGACCAATGTCTTCATCGAACAATCCTATGACTTAACAGGAGAGTGACAGACTAAATCTACAATGTGTTATGCTTTACTTGCATAAAGTCTCTGATCAACAAAATATACTAAGGTGCTCAAGGATTATCTGACAATTGTTTCAAGTTTGTGCTGACAATATATTTGCTTGCACTAAACATTTGAGTAACTGTATCTAAGTAACTATTTCTCTGTGATGTGTTTTACTGAGTGCATGAAGATATATTTCAGTCCTAAAAATCTGATAGCCACCACCACCAGATGCTTCTTTTCCTAGGAAATGTTTTGCCACAGGCAAGCTTTTATCTCTCTGTTACTTTGTATTCTCTCTGTCTCACCTTTAGAAATTGAGGCATCTCCCAACATCCATTAGACCACACCAGGGCACTTAATCAGGTAAACAGAGAAATCAGTGTCACTGCTAATCTGTCATCTAATGGCAAATTTCTTAGCTCTCTGTTCTTTGATGGTGATGATGAAAGGGAATACATCTTTATTTTATCTACTCCACAGTGCACATTCCAGTTTTAGAATCCCAACATGTACTCCTTGTAATTATAATAATAATAATAATAAAATCTTCTTTCTTTTTTTCTGATTTTTTGATTGCAAATACATTAGCATTACTTTGGAGTAGAAGCCCATTGTCATTCTAGTTTCTTTTTGGAATGCACAGTGGAATGTAGGAGAGGGCAAAAAATAATGGGAGAAATAATAACAGTTGTATGCAAGTAATATTTTAACCATGGAATGGACATTAGTGTTTTCTCTTTGCTTTTGTTGTATTAAGGGTAATATTGAAGGCAATGCATTATAGTGAAGCTATCTTCACTGTGATTCATTAATCCTAAGGGATGGAGGTGGGGTCACATGTCCTTCTTTCTTAATGATTGGTCTCTAAATGACATGGCCTTTTGTGACATCCAAAAGCAGCTAGCTCCTTGATAACTATATTTAGTGAGAAGACAAAAAAATGTGCTTATTGTTCATAATGACTTAAAATGACAGAGAATATGTGGGATAATTTAGGCTTCCTCTTTGTTCAGAAAAAGTAGATTCTCCCATATTCATATAGGTACAGTAGTCCCCTTTCTTTAGAATTAGAATTAAAAAGGGCAGAAGTTTGTGCTTTGGAAACCTACCATTTATAAGAGCAGCCAGAAAGAATTGCTTGATTGTGTACTACTCAGGCCAGCCAGGCAGGAAAGCTTTAGCTCCCAGAGAGTTCAAATTGCCTAGTTAAATAAATGAGTAATTGACAATATTATAGCAACAGTGACATTGATTTTTTTGTTAATATGTTAATGCCTCCAATATTTAAAAGGCAGTGGTTATCATACTTGCGTGGTTCAGTCTCAGAGCTCCTTTAGGCTTTGCTGTTTTCGTGGGCTTTCTCTCATCCTGTTAGTGGACTCTCTTAGCAATAAACTGGAAGAAGGCAGAGCTTCTAACTAGTGTGCTTAGAATACCTTTATATTGCCCTTAAAACCAACCAACTAACCCAACAGCCAATCAACCATTTGAGTTTGAACAGAAGATGAAATTTTCCTCATCTCCAACAAAGGAGTTATCCTTGAAATAACTACAACTCCTCTTTGGATAATTTCTATAGTATTGTTTTCTGTAAAATTTCAGGCCTTTTATCAAAGTAGTGGACACAGTCACAAGTTTCCTGTTTATTATTTTGTATAAAGGTTGCAAAAGAGAAGAATAGAATATCTGAGAAATTTGGGGAATAATCACTGAGTGTTCCTTACCTGCTCTCACTTCTACTGGCAGTGTGACCTCATTCTTGCAAAATCTTTAGAATTTAATAAAACTTTTTGATTGCTCATTGAAATACAGGTAAGATAATGTTAATTAGCCTTTTTAAAAAGGAAGTCTATATTGCTTGGGAATTCTCATTTATTCTTTTGAATAAATATTGCATAATTATGCAATATTTCTCCTAAGAATGCATGAAGAGGGTAGAACTGTGGTTAGCCTGATGAATATCACAGCTTCAGGAAACTGAACCTTCCATGAACCTTGTTAGCATTGTTGGATAAAGCCTCTGTTCTTCTCACTATTGATCCTCTTGACTGTCTCTTTAATACATGAAATGTTGGACAAGCAAGTGATAGAAAATTTATAAATTTAATGATAAGCTAATTCATTTTCTAGATATGCAAATGGAAATTCAGAACAACTTAAATCCAGGAGTTTATAAAAATCTGAGTTACAGTGCATTAATTAACCAGATGAACAAAGGTTTCCTGACAATATAAGTAAGAAATCTTAAAAGATCATCCAACCAAATGCCAATCAAACAAAATGTATAGGTAAGCAAAAATTCAGAAATACTAAACAATGCTTTCTATAGATTTCAGAAAAGGAAAGGACACACACACACACACACACACACACACACACACACTAAAGCCTGTTCACATTCAAAATGAGGAATTGTATTCTTGAATATTCAGTGAACAAAATATTTTCCGATATAAAAGTCAACATTATTCACATTGACTTAGAAGGCAAATACTTGAGTTATTAACAATTTGGCTTTAGATTTTTGCTGACATACCTTGTCCAGATTTAATCTTTAATCTAGGAAATTTATTTTTCGATAAGATAAGTAATCAAAAATAGTTGTCTT
The DNA here is from genome assembly GCA_902729485.2 of Mus minutoides. NCBI lineage: Eukaryota > Metazoa > Chordata > Mammalia > Rodentia > Muridae > Mus > Mus minutoides. The sequence continues at coordinate 46,548 of LR753596.1, read as the reverse complement.
CATTATGTCTTATGAAAATCAGCTGCAATAAACCATGCAAAACTCTTGATCTACATTGTACCACAAAACAGTATTTGGTGTAGTAGAAGTATTTATTATTCATATGAGCACAACCTATAGTACTGTATTGCTATTTTAAAGGCGTTATCAAATGTAGAATACTCACAGCAAGTAAACTGGAATTAAGTCTCTTTGAGGTTGTTATGTGAAAGTGAAATAGATAAAGTGGAAATCTATTGGGTATCTGTTTATAATAATAAATTACACCCCAACTCTTTAGAGTGATTAGTCTTTCAGTACCTGTGAAATAAGATGTAGATAAGCCGAACTCCGAGAAGTGTTCTGCCATTCAGAATGTCTTGCAGTGGTAGACTGCTTTGAAGAAAAAAAATGGTGTTTTTTTCCTCTATATTTTAATTAATTTATTTATTTTTCACTTTACATCTCAATTTCAGCCACCTCCTCCCAGTACCGTCCTAGTACCTTCCAGTACCCAGTACCTCACACATCCCCTCCCCCACCCCTTTCTTTAACAGGTTGGTGGTTTGCAAGTTGTTTTACTAGGGGTACTTCTGTTGGATTAGAGTTAAAACCTCCGTGTAGAACTTACGTACTACTTGACATATTTCAGACACCCAATTTTCCAATCTTTAAAGCACACTCAAGATTTCTTTATTCTCCTAAAATGAGGAGGTGGATGGGCAAATGTGAAAGCAGTTAGTAGGCTAGTTTCCTCACTGCTTGTGATTCTCTTCCCTGTGAACACTGGATGCATTAACTTCTGTGCTTACTGCCTGCATCATCCCTTCAGCCTATGCTTTATTTATACAACCATAATGTATTCTTACCCATTAAGTCATGCTTCCATAAAAACAATTTAAAATTTCTATGTGGCTATTACTTTTACTACTGCAAATGTCAATGTTGTTTAACTGGGAGTACCTGAAAGCTCTGGGGTTGTTACTTTATTTAGTTTTTAAACTGAAAGAACAAAGAACAGAACATGTACAACATCATTTTTGAGCCAAATGTTAGAAATTTTAATTGCCTCGTGAATTACAATGATTAACATAATATGATAAGATAATTAATTTGTCCTTTTTCAGCATCTGTTTTCCATAAGACATGAAGTGATGAAATCTTTGATTCAAAATTCAAACTATCTCCAGGTTGTTATGAGAGACATCATGTCAATCTCAAGGTTTCTAATTTTAGCCTTGTGTATCAAAACTTTATTTACTTCTATTATCTGCAAAGTTTACTCCTAAAAAAAGTAGTGTCTTACACCATTCGTACACATAGGATCTTAAAATTCTCCTTTTATTCCCCTGTATGCATAGAATTTATTCCCATTCCATACTAATGGTAAGCCATGGCTTTGCTATTCATTTATCCTTTTGCCTTACAGGAATATGGACGTTTGCAAATCCAGAATACATTGGCCAATTTTCCTCTTTCATGCATATTTGTAAACATGTGTTCACACATGATTTCATCACAATGATATGTATATACACACACACCACACATATATGTATATACATATATATGTATATATGTATATATATACATATATATATATATGCATATATATATTTATATATAATGTACTTCTTTATGTTCCTCTAGCTTATATTCAAATATTCTTGGTATTATACTGGTCCCTTCTTAATAGGTTAAATAAAAAATTTTCTTAGAATTCACACACTATTTGTTTAAGACATGCATTTACCTTTTTGAAGGCTATGTTCTACAAATGTTGTGTGGGAAATGTTAGTAGAAGTTATGGTCTGAATATGGGATGTTTCCTAGATGCTTCTATTTTTGCAGCTTATTCCTTGGAAGGTGATATATTTGGGGTAGATTCTGGGAACTTCAGGAAGGACTTAATTAGAGGGAATGTATCACCAAGGCAGTGATGGAGGTATCTTATTCTTAGCCTTTTATCCATGTCTTCTACTCTATGCTATCTGCAATGCAGACATCACATGCTCTGTGGAATGCTCCTGATGATATAAGTCCATGCGTTTCATGAGTACATTGGCCAGAGTAAAGAAATCATGGACTATCTGAAAACCCTCTGAAAACAATTGTTAAAATTCCTCATTTAAATAATCAAGTAGTTTGCGAACACTGAAGTAAAGCTAACTGACACAGTAGATTGACTGCCATGGAGATAGAAAAGATGCATAAATTTTCTTTGTTTCCATGAAGTTTTAGATTATGGACAAGAGACTTTCATAGTCCATTTGTATCTTTTGTTTCAGAGGCTAGAGGTGAATTTTGTTTGAAATCATCACAAGATATCTCTTAAACATGTACAGGTTTTATATGATAGTCAGTCAGTAAGTAAACAGATAACTATATAAATTAATAGATTTCAAGAAGAGAGACTTCAAGAATGCTTGAAAAGGGGGTATGGTAGTTTGAGTGAGAATAGCCAATGTTTGAGTTCTTGGTCCTCAGTTTGTGACTGTTTGGGGTGGCTTGGGCAGTATGACCTTGCTGGAGGAAATATATCACTAGGAGCAAGGCTTGAGGTTCTGAAAAGTTCATACAATTTTTCATTATCTCTTTCTGCCTTCTTCTTGTGGATGAAGATGTATGCCACCATGAACTCTAACCTTATGAAATCATAAGCCTTGGTCATGATGTTTTATCACAGAGATAGAAAGATAACTGAAACACAGGAGAGACAAATCAAGCCCAGAGTGTAGAGGCCTTGAATATCATCTTGATTCGCCTCGATTTTTATAAGTATATAACTAACTGCTACGTACAACAATCACAAGAACCCAAAGCCTGTAAAGTCAAATCATAAATATGCTGTGTCGTAACCTTTCATTTACTTCCTTTGGAAGTTTATTTTGTTTAATATTTTGTAATAATTTGTTGGTTTCTGCCTAAAAATTATAAGTAAGAATTTAATTGTATTATTATGCACAGTCTCATGCAGTAATCAAGATTTCCAACTTTAAACAAACTATATACACACAATAATTTGGGCTTTGTGTTGAAAGCCAATGACATGTCATTCAACAATGGTATGTGTGTCCTTAATTTGTAATATTCCTGTACAGAGGCCATTCCTGATTTCTTTATACCTATGGTTCACTGTTTCTCCTCAATCTGATGTTACTATCTTTTTTCTTTTTGTTTTTTGTTTTTTGTTTTTTTGGAGAGAATTTCTCTGTATAGCCCTGGCTGTCCTGGAACTCACTCTGTAGACCAGGCTGGCCTTGAACTCAGAAATTCACCTGCCTCTGCCTTCCAAGTGCTGGGATTAAAGGCATGTGCCACCATGTCCGGCTACTATCTTTTTTCTTAATGGCCAAAGAATTATATTCTTTTATCTTGCTAGATGCTAACAACTATTCTTTCCTAAGACATTTTGAAATTGCTTTGAGGATCTATCTCTGCCAACACTTGCATTCTCCCACTGGCAAATCCTGTGACACAGCGAAGTCCTTGAGATGATATCCTAGGACAAATCTGTAAGTGTAACAGATGTTTACAGTTTCATGATCACAGGTTGGAATTCAGACTTACTTTGGCCTCTCTTCAGCCCTGTAAACAGACATTTGTTGCCCATCTAAAATACCTCAGACTATTAGATGAGTCCTTTTGGAATGGACAAACAGACTCTTATATCTGAGCAATCCAAAGTCTCAGAACAACATAGGACTTGTACCAGAGACTTTTCTTCTTTGTTATAACCCATCTACCCAATGTTAACACTGCTATATTCTGAAAATGTCATATGGTTTTATTTGCTTTGTTACCATAAAAACTCCACAAAATGATTTGCCCATTTGGACTATGATATTCAGAGCACCATGAAGCCATAGTCACTTGTATTTAGTTCCGGACTCAACTCTTATTCTCTTTGAAGTGAGAACTATGGTGTTTCATTTTTGACAAGAGCATTGTATTTGAAAATTTAGCACCTATGAAGTGTAATATTTAAATTACACAATAAATCCTAGATTTTGTTTATTGACATGATTGTTCCCTTTTTCAAGTTTTGAAATATTTGTAACACATGATAACTGACACAAAAGAGAAATAGTTTTCTGTCTGCAAAAAGCAATTTCCTGTTTCAGCTAGTGTTAACTAGCTTAGCTGTTATTCCAAATGCTTAACAATGACAACAAATTCCAGCTATGAGAACTCTTTGAAGTTTTCTAAGCATTTCTATAAAATGGCTTTGCCAAATCACAACTATTTTCTGGCAGAGTCATTTCAAGTTATTACACATTTTTTATTTTTTATTATCAAGCTGATTGGAATTAATTTTGTTTTCTCTTTTTTTTTTCTCCGTTCCCAGACACCAACCTAATTGGTAGTGTTTCTGCTTCAGTTGATTAGTTTTGCTGTTTATGTGCAATTTGAGGTTTGCAAGGAAACAATGATAAGCAGATTGAGTGTCAGAAAATTTGTCAACACGTGGCTTTCCTGTCTAAATTGAATATGGAGGGTAAAAATTCATCAAAACTCACCTTTGAAACTTACAAATAAGCAGCCCAGAAAACTATCTAATGAGAAGTGGCAGGAATATTCCAAATACAATAATAAACATCATCAAATTTGTTAAAATAATACAAGATAACCAACATTACTTTTTTACCTTAAAATATTTCCAAAGGCATGAGAAGGTAGTTTAGTCAGTAAAGTGTTTGTTATGCAAGCGTGCAAACATGTTTTGACTCCTAGCATGCCCAGTGATAAGCTAGAAAGGTGGCCTGTGTTTATCATACTACTGGAATTCTAGGTCCAGGGAAAAATGTCTCTAAAATAAAGGGTTGAATAATTGAGGAAAATATCTTATGCAGCCCTCTGACACACACTAACAAGTTTGTGTATTATGCACAAGAACACACGTGCACACACATACACACAGAGAGAGACAGATACAGTCAGAGACATATACATGCATCACACACACACACACTATTATAATTAAGTTGATAAATATTTCCAGTATGTATCGAGAGACCCCCTCCTTAATTCTGAGGGTGGTAAAGTAGGTAGCACCTATGCTGCAAAACTTTCTGTTTTCTTTTCTTTTTTTTTTTTCCCTTTCATTTTTATTTTGTTTTTCACTCTTTGCTCTGGCACCCCTCTAGTTTTTGTTTCTGCCTCCCAACACCCTCAACTAGAAAAATATATTCACTTCCTTGAAGCAAAGAGTATTCAGATATACTTGTTGCCTATGTGATTATTTTGGAGGAGTCAAAGGCACTTACTTGTCAGTAACGGGCTTTTCCATTGTTCTGGTCTCTTAGTTGCTAAAACCTACCAACAATGAACCAATGTGAGTAATTGCAGCTTTTTAACTCACAATCAAGCCAACAAGCAACAAAGCCAACACGGGAAGGAAATGAGTAACAAACCAAACACCATTCAGAACCTGGACCCCAAGCATTTTTCCTAAGGAATTTAACTTAAACGTTTCCTTACTGGCTCTCTATATTTCCTTTTTTAAGGTATTTGTAAAATAGTGTACAGTCATGGCTGTTTCATAATACTGGGGAAAACCCTTTTTTTTTATAACTTTTTTGTCATGTTAAAAATTCATTTATTTATGTATTTATTTATTCATTTATTGTGCGTTTTTCTCCTGGGAGAGGTGGTGGGGAATAAGTGCCTGCCACAGTACATATGTAGAAGACAGAGGACAATTTATGAGAGTTGATTCTCTTCTTCATCATGTGGCTTCCAGGGACAAAGCTCATATCTTTAGTATATATTTAAAAAAAGTTAATTAATCATATTAAACGACTTCACTATGAACAAGGAGTATATCAAGAATGGCTTCATATAAATTCTTTCAAAACATGCCACCAATTGCTTGTGCCTACAGTTTTCTTTAAGGCAGTAATAAGCATTTCTATTGTCTCAGGCCCTCAGCTGTTTGGTAACCTGTGGCCTTAAGAGCACACAGTAAGTATGATGTCCATGAGATGACACATCCCTTGGTAGTCAGTTTCTCTTCAGTTCCTCATCCTGTTGTTGCTCATGCAAGCCCATCAGTTCTCCACTGTAACCCTCCTCATTCTCGTGGGTCTTCTCAGTACTTCGCCCTTCCTTTCTCAACCTTCATTTTTTGTTGATTATTATGAACCCCTTTTCTGTTACATTTCTTCTTTTCAGATGTCTATGAAAACCTCTCCCTCTTTCTTAAATATAGAAAGTAGAAGCTCAAATCCTTTTGTAGATACTGTTACTCATGGTATTCACTTGAAAGATTACATTTTATCTGTCAACAAGAATACTCCACTGCCTTGTAACTTTCTTGTCAGTGTTTTAGTTATATTCCTGGGTACATCATCTGACTATTATTGTTCAGTAGAAGTTAAAACAGTGGGTAAAAGTATCATATTTTAAAAATCCAGTTTTAACTTTGCTATCTCACATTATGTTATCAGTGAATGACACTAGAATTTGACAAGTCTTTATTCATGAAAAAGAATTTCCTGAATATTTAAATTGGAGAAAGAAAGCACAAACCTCAGGCTAACAGTCTGGATTATTTTGTGTTATTTTTACAATTCTTGTTCCACATCTTTTGAAACTTTCCTCTGTCTTCTTAGATCTTTGGACATATGTGTTAGCTACAGAGTTCCACAGATTTTCACAAACTCAGAGTATTCAAGTTTATAGCCTTCTGATCATGAAACAATAAACATCAATAGACAACAGGCCCCTATCCCAAGTCTCTGAAGCTACTTACCTAAACCCATCTCTACAGACTGCAGAGAAGAATCCTCAACTCCCTTATGTGTCAATCATACTTCTATTGACAGATTCTTCTTTAGAGATACACTGGTCATTTCCTACTGCCTAACTACAAATGTACTTGGAAGTCCCAACGTTCTTTGCTGGTTCCAAATACACCTACCTTTCTATCCAAAACCAAATAATTTATCAGGCATAGAAAGTTGACAAAAGAGCAAAACAGTAAGATTTTCATGAAGGTTAAATTATCTGACTCTAGACCAATGAGTCTAAATCATTGATTCCAGATCAGTGCTTGCTGATCACAGGTTCTAGACCAATTATCCTAGAATGCCTGGACATTTTTGACCTTTGGGATTGATTGTTAGAGAATTTTATAAAGAGGTAGCTCAGATTAACCTTTGGACAAGCCCTTTTATATTCTGACCAACAGCCTGAGAGCAAATAAAGCCAGCCAGATTTTAAATTATATTTAGAAGACATCCCCTTCCCCACTTTTCCCTGGGTGCACACAGTCTGGAACATCAGGACCCAGGCAGCCATAACCTTTGCAAAGGGGCTGTTTAATATGCTTCCTACTGGATTTACTTTCAACACTTCAGTTATTTCAATAAAAGAGTTATAGTGATCTTGATATAATGTGCAAGACAAATCATGTAGCTATTATTCCTTTTTGTACTTAAACATTCCTACAGGCCTTTGAATCCCACTAGGAGTAACAACTGAATTCATTAAGATGGCTTTAAAGTCTATAATCTGCCATGTCCAGCAGAGCAGCCGCATCTGCTTGCAGATGCAGAACATGGAAAATTGGCATAATACAAATGGAGGTGAGCTGCAAGTGACAAACACATAGTGGATTTGTAGAGAAACATGGTAAAATTAATATGAAAAATCTCAATAATCAATTAATCAATTTTTATTGTAAGCTAAGATATTTTTTCATTATGTTAGTATTCATAATTTAATATTATAATTAATTTCATGTGCCTGTTTTACTTTATGATGTGAATTTTGGAGAGTAAATGTTTCTATATGTGATCAACACTATGCATCCACTGGACAGCACTCCTGTCAACAGTAGAAGCTCTAATGTATTATTCTTAACCACATCTCCTGCTAATCCTTCAATGGTTCTCACTGAACTGCCTTTCTTGTTCTTTGTACATACCAGGCATGCTCCTGCCTCAGGGTCTCTGTGGTTCAATTTTTCCTTCGTTTAGAGATTTCTTTCCTCTGACATCCTGTGGTATCTTTACCACTTCCTTTAGGCTTTCTCCTACTGGTCGCTTTTCAGTGAAACCTTTCATACTATTTGATGTAAAATTGAAATCCATGAAATTTTGTACTCTGTCTTACTTTTTTACTTTTCTTCTTATCTGTGTAACACAGCTATATATCATATTGAGCAAGCAGAATACAAAAAAAAAACCCTCTTTAATTTTAGGATAACAATGAAATAGGTTTGCTAGTCACAGCAATGTTTACTCTAAAGTTCAAAAAAAAATACGCAACCATCCATCTACAACTTCAGAGAATACAGTTAGATATGTAGGTATAAAGTGGTACCCAGGGATTCACATGTGGCTGACAATCATAATTGTGAGTTGAGTCTCTGATCATATAATTTCAGAGTTTTACACCATATATCATTATTTTGTTCTCATATTTCTAGCCTATCAGGAGATTAGAGCAGAAAAATTAAAGGAGTTTAAAATTAAGAGTGAAGTAAAACTGAAGACTTTTGTTGCAGTGGGTACATTTTTTTCCCCTTGCAAAGCATGGTTTGTTGAGACTATAAAGTACAAGAGTAGGCTAGGCCTGTATAGGTTGTCAGTCACATGGTGTACTTATTCTTAGTAGCATATTCTTCTTCTATCAAAACCATAACAAGTACCACAGAATGAGATCTTTAAATGCCATTGTTTTCACAATGTGTACTTTGGCTTAATAACGATAGCTAGCACACAGCATTTCTGGGCACCATCTCTGTTCCTGAAAAACAGGATGGAAGGTCTTATAAATACATGAGTGTTGACTATGTTACTTTCATTTGAGTTGTGAGAAGTAGTCCCTGGTATCTCTGTCACTCACTATATCTACAAGTATATACAGGACAAACTGATGTTGAATGACTTGTTGAAATACTACTTAGTTAGGGTTGTACTGCTGTGAACAGACAGCATGTCCAATGCAAGTCTTATAAAAAACAACATTTAGTTGGGGCTGGCTCAAAGGTTCAGAGGTTCAATCCAGTATCATCAAGGCAGAGACATGGCAGCATCTAGGCCTGCATGGTGCAGGAGAAACTGAGAATTCTACATCTTCATCTGAAGGTTGCTAGTGGAAGACTGACTTCCAGGCAGCTAAGAGGAGGGTCTTAAGCTCACTCTCACAGTGACGCACCTACTCCAACCAGGCCACACCTCCTAATAGGGCAACTCCCTGTGCCTAGCATATACAAACCATCACATATATCATCCCCCAAACAGTTGCAATGAAACATCATTTTTATCTTTGGTCCTTTTCCTTTAACATTAGTGTCATAGTGAGATGTGTTTCTGTTCATTGTACCTGAATCATATACCACCAAGGTGGTGATGCCAACGATATGTTGAGAAATATGGAGGTCTTCCAGGCCCATATTTGTTGTTTTATTTTATCCTAACTATATACAATAACAGATAACAATTTATAAATGCAAGACAATAATTGTTTAATAAAGCCATGTTTGTATCCAGTTTCTATTTTCTAATAATATTCATAAAATATAATAATAATAATAATAATAAGAAGAAGAAGAAGAAGAAGAATGAAAATAAAAATACCACACAATAAAATGAAATCAAGTATAGAAAATATAATTGTAAAAAATCTTAAACCATTTCACAACAAATCAAAATGCATAAAACAAATGCAGCTTGTACACACATTTATCATAAGCATTGGGCTTTTGGCATATACATGATGACAACAACCATCTGTGACCCCAGTTCTAAAATATCCAACAACCTCTTCTGATCTCCATGAGTACCAAACTCATGCACAGTGCCCATACATATATGTAGAAAAAATACTCACCTTAAATAAAACTAAATAGTTGGGCAGTGGTGGTGCGCGCCTTTAATCCCAGCACTTGGGAGGCAGAGGCAGGCAGATTTCTGAGTTCAAGGCCAGCCTGGTCTATAGAGTGAGTTCCAGGACAGCCAGGGCTACACAGAGAAACCCTGTCTCAAAAACAAACAAACAAAACAAAACAAAAACAAAAAAACAAAACAAAAACAAACAAACAAAAAACCTAAATAAATAATGACATTGAAAGGAGGCATGGTTCTGATAAAGAAGGAGACCAGGGAAGAAATGCGAGAGGATTAATGAGGGTGAATATGTAAAAAGTAGATTATATGTATTATATCTTTAACGAAAGCAAAAGTAATATATGTAGAAAGAATCACCAAAAGTTTGGGCAAGCCTATTGTGGATAAGAAACAGAAATGCTTGTATTCTCTGAAGTAGCAGAACAAATGGAAGGACAGATTCACTCACCACACTCCCCCATCTTGCTCAGAGTTTGTGAATGTGAACATGGCTTTTGACAAGATAAATAGGTCTTTGCTTTACTGGATGTGATGCTGCAACCTCTGTTAATACTACTCAGTCCTCTGATGCTCAGTACCACTCTTCCACAGACAGTCGTTCAAGGAGCCTTCTCTTCCTCTCTGGTGCTCACTTGGTAACTTTTGTTGGCTTTTAAGTTTGCACACTTTAAAGTTATAATAAGCCAACCTGCTTTATCAATTATTGCTATTTTTCCTTCTGTGTGCCCAACAAAGCTGCTTGGAGAAATAGTTTTTACTTCTCTACCTTTATTTATCTTCTTTGCAAGTATGTCTTCACATATATATGACTTCTGTTCGGGAAAACAAACAAACAAAAACAAAACAACAACAAAACCCTACCCTATTGTCTCAGCTCCAAGCCACTCTTGACTCACTAGAGGTCTTAACATCTGTCCACTAAGACTTTACCTTCATCCTTTAAAAAAACTCTCTCATGACTTCTTGTCTTTTGGGGTTTTGTTTTCCCACTTTCCTTCTAGAAAACTGGTCCTCCTTGAGGATTACCATTGCTCTCTCTTTCCATTAACCTGTACAAATTATATTTCCATGTCTTTAACTTGAGGGTTTCTAAGACTTATATGTCACTGTCCAGAAAACCACCCTGTTCTCTCTTTTAATGACACATACCTAGCAGCTTTCAGTGTTCAGAAGTAACTATCTGAGTAGTCTTGAATAAGTTACTTGTTTCCTCTCTGTTTTGTTATTATTATTATTATTATTATTATTATTATTATTATTTAGCAAAGTTAATGATGATACTAGTAACTAATGTCTTAGAGTTTTTCTTCTTCTGATAGAACACTATGACCATATTTATTCTTTTATAAATCTTCAGGTCACTGTCTGTTTCTGAAGTCAAATCAGGAGCCCAAGGCAGAACCCAGAAGCAAGAGCCATGAAGAAGTGTTGTTACTGCCTTATCTCTCATGGTTTGCTCCTTTTACTTTATTAAAGCATCTAGCACCACCTGCCCAGGTATGGCTCTGCCCCATTGAGCTGGATCTTCTTCCATTAATCATCAATCAAGAAAATGACCCACAGACCAATCTGTAAGAGGCATTTTCTCAGTTGATGTTCTTTCTTCTCAAATACTTTGAGATTGTGTCAAATTGACACCAAATTAGCCACTACCACTGATAACCTCAGGTTTTATGCTTGTTTTGTTTAAAGGAAGGAGAATATAGGATAAAATGTACTAACATGTTAATGTGTGATATTTATCATCACTTTACCTTGTGTGTTTTTCCTAAACCCAGAGTCATCCATCCAAAAGCTTTATCTTCTGTAAGTCAGTGACCCAGTCAATTGTACTTTCAGTCATATAGCTCCTCAAGTTTGATTGAGGAGCTATACGACTGAAGACTCAGAATGGTCCTCCAATGATTTGAGGACCATTCTAGGTCTTGTTTCTTTGTTTTAATTTTATCAGTGCTGGGGATCAAACCTAGATTTCTGCACAAGTTAGACAAAAGAAAACCCTTTGAAGTGGCTATGATATAATATTTATGAAGTCTCTAATAAATTGTTTATACTGAGCAGATTATATATAGGAATATATAACCATACATATGCGTAAATACATATGATAATTATATATAGTAAAATAAGTTATGGATTTTATAAAGAACTGTGAGGAAATGGTGAAGGGAAGAAAAGGAAGGAAGAAATAAAATTATACTATAATCTCAGAAATAAAAAAATACATAAAGAAGGATGCATAGAGATAGGAGATTTGATATTCTTTGCTTCTTTACTATTGGAAGTGCTGTCCATTTTTGAAAGTATAAAATAGCCTTAGAATGTTTTAAATTAATCTATGGTGGGAGACTTCAAAATGCTTGTCAATCAAAACCTCAGGTGACCACAGGTGTTGGTGAAGATGTGGAGAAAGAGGAACCCTCTGCCATTGCTGATGGGATTGCAAACTGGTACAACCACTCTAGAAATCAATCTGGAGGTTCTTCAGAAAATTGGAAATAGATCTACCTGAAGACCCAGTTACACCACTCTTGGCAATATACCCAAAAGATGCCCCACAATGCCACAGGGGCAAGCACTCCGTTATGCTCACAGCGGCCTTATTTGTGATAGTCAGAAGCTGGAAACAATCTAGATGTCCCACGACAGAAGAAAGGATACAGAAAATGTGTTTCATTTACACAATGAAATACTACTTAGCTGTTAAGAATGAGGACATGCTGAGTTTTGCAGGCAAATGGATGGAACTAGAAAATATCATCCTGAGTGAGGTAACTTAGACCCAAAAGGACATGCATGGTATGTACTCACTACTAAGTGGATATTATTAAAAAAAAAAAATCCTAAGATATAGTCCACAGAACTCAAAAGGCTCAACAACTGAAGTACCCAACCAAGAGAGAACATCTCAGTCCCACTTGGGAGAGAGAAGAAAGCAATCACAAGTAGAGAGGGAGGAATCTGGTAGGGAAAGTGGATGGGGTGGGTGGGGAGCAGAGGGGAGATGAAAACCTGATCTGGTATTGGGTGAGGGAAAAGGACTGAAGCCTTGAGGGCCAGCAGAAAGAATGTAGAAGGGCAACCCCAGAAAATAGGAGGTTGGAGGGGACCTCCCAGAATGCACCAGAGCCGTGCAAGGTGAGAGACTCCCAGGACTCAAAGGGAGGCACCTCAGATGAAAAGCTGGATAGTAGAGAGAGGGAATTTATAGAGTCCACCTCCGGCAGGAAGGCAGGACATCAAGCGAGGGATAGGGTTGCCATTCCACAGTCATATCTCTGACCCATAATTGTTCCTGTCTGAAAGAATTACAGGGTTGGAAATGGGGAGGACCCTGAGGAAAAGAAGGTCTATCAACAGGCCCAAAGTGGGACTCAGTTCAAGAGGAGGTCCCAAGGCTTGACACTGTTACTGAAACTATGGAGCACCCACAAAAAGGGATCATGAGTGCCCTCCGAAGGACCCAACAAGCAGCTGAGTCAATGCAGATATGTGCACCCAACCAATGGACAGAAGCAGCTGACCCCCCTGTTGAATCAGGGAAGGTTGAAAGAAGCTGAGGAAAAGGGCGATCCTGTAGGAGGACCAGCAGTCTCAATTAATCTGGACCTCTGAAATCTCTCAAGCACTGGACCACCAAACAGACAACATATACCACCTAATATGAGGCCCCCAACACACATACATTAGAGGACTTCCAGGTCTTGGTTCATTCAGATATGACGCTCCGAACCCTCAATAGACTGGAGAGCCTAGGGAGTTTAGAGATCAGGTTGGGTAGCATGTGTGGGACATCCACATGGAGACGGTATGGGGTAGGAAGGAGATGTGGGATGTGGAGCAGTCTGAAGGTTGATGGGAGGGGTGGGTAATGGAATATGGAGTGTAAAAAATAAATTAAAAATAAAATTAAAAAATAAAAATATATAAATTTGACTCCTTTCTTTTGAAGTTGTAGATTATCAAACATATAACAAGGTTATATTATATATAACCAATGAACAAGCATGACTTATTTTAAAATAAACTTTAATGACATCATTGCTATATTCAGTAGCAATGTGTATATGTCTTTTGTAGTTGACAAAATCTAATTTAAATAAAGACAAGTCACTTAAGGCCTTAATATCATATCACCTTTGTGTAACTCACAATAAGGACACTGAGACTTAATTATTTTTGTTCTTTTCCTTTGTATTTTTATATGCAAAAGAGCAAGGATTAAAAGGGATGTTTCAAACATGAATCATACTTTTACTTTTACTATTTTCTTACAAGGTTATAGTTATCTATGGGTGGCCTTCTACTTAAAGCTGCTATCTGGAAATAACAAAAGTGTGTATAGTCAGCCAAGCATATGAGAAAAGCATTGTTTCTGTGCCCATGGCAAGGACTAAAAGAAGTGGAAGCCTTATACTGTGGTTAATTGCGTAGAATATAAACCAATGCAGACCTGAATATCAAAGTCATAGAGAGCACTAATCCATGATCCTCTACCCAGAGGCCATGCTGTTAACACAGAGAGCATGTTTCACAGTGATACAAAGAGGCATGGGGAGTAATGTCTACATCTTTCTGCTTTACCAAGTTAAGAGTGTTTGGAAAACATACAAGTTGCTTATGTGAATAAATCATTATAAATACAAACTTAAACTGAACCCTTTCATTGAAGTAGGAGAGACTTTGTGATCTATCCATCACAGGAGGCAAATCTTCAGTTTTTATACTAGCAAATTAAAATCTTAAAATAATCAAGGCATAGTACTTGCTATGGAGCATATGATGGTGTTTAGACCCCTTGTGCTACCCAACCCTATGGGATTCAGGATCTTGGACATCACTAAACTAACCTTATCCAAATTCTTTTTTCTATGCATGTAGGCAAATAAAAATTAATTTTAAGGACCATTTTTTCCTAAGAAAAACGTCTTAGAATATTTGTGTGGGAAGAATATCACAGAACAAAGCTATCACAATAGTGAATGGAAAAAAAATTAAGCATACTATAATTAGGTTTCTTTGGAAAACAGAATAGTCATAATAATTTCAAATTAGAACTGTGGCGAAGTGTCATTTCCTTAATGTTTTTCAGAGAATATTTTTTAAGGATGTGACCATCTCACCCTAGTTTCCAAGAAAAGGACAAATGCATATATTTTTGTTTTGTTATGGCTCTGAATCAATGACATTTATGAGTATTTTGCTTCTTATTCAATTGTTTTAAATTGGAAAATAGTAGTGATCTCAAGTTTATTAATAGAAAGTCCTCATTATTGGTATCTTAATGCTTCCAGAGTAACTACATATAGTACTTGTAGTTTCCTTCAAGGAAATTGCTATTGATTTGAGCACATTATCTATTTTATATATGGATACATGTGTACATGTGTGGGGTTAAATAGTATAGATATATTTATAGAATTTTTCCCTCAAAAAATCAGGTCTAATAAGTTGAACTGTATTTAGACATATGGGTGTTTATAAACTCAGGTTGCTAAAAGGCAGTTTTGTGTCTTGCTGAATAGCCAGGAAAAAAGATTTCACCTTCTTCTGGGTATTGTTTTGGTTGAAGCCATTTGCTGTTTGAGATCTGCTCAGTCCATTTGTTTTTATTAAATAACTACAATATTGTTTCTGATTCTTATGAGGAGAAAGGAATTTGCTTTGTTATTCATCTCATTTCTAAATTACATATTACCACCCTGAGTGTTCTATTCAGGTATAAATGGATTGAACTACTAGTTTCACGGGAACACTTTAAACCGATGTCTTTACGTACAAAAATAAAAACATAGAACATATTTGATAGGTAGGGATTGTATTTTTGTCAGACATCACAACTCCAGTACTCTACTTATGGAGGCACGTCTTCCGGTTCTCCAGGTTAACCTCTGATCCCTAACCGGTCCTGTAGAGGATAGACAAGTACTCAAAATCGAATTCAACTATTTGAAAACGGCTTCTACAGTAAAAATCAGCTCATTTATGATTGAAGCATAAAATGCTAAAAACAGCTATTTGAAATTCTAATCAGTTTGCCATTCTCATAAAAAATATACCTAGAAATTCTTAGAAATCTACATGGTAAATAAGAAGTGAACTTTTGTTCCTTCTACTGAATATTCCCTATGTAGTGAACACATGGAACATGTCAGAACTAAAGAAACACAAAGACTGTACACTGTTAAAGGTTCTGCCCTGAAGACTCACAGGCTCTCAGAGTTTCTACACAAAGAAAGAATAAGATTGTCTAGGAAGAAGACACACAAGCCTCGGGAAATATAGCTTTGTGGTGGGTATAGAAAGAGAAGGGCATCCTGTACAGGTTTTTTTGTTTGTTTGTTTGTTTGTTTTGGCTAATATCCACTTAGTAATGAGTACATGCCATGCAAGTCTTTTAGGTCAGAGTTACTTCATTAAGGATGATATTTTCTAGTTCCATCCATTTGCCTGCAAAACTCAGCATGTCCTCGTTCTTAATAGCTAAGTAGCATTTCATTGTGCACATGAACCACATTTTCTGTATCCTTTCTTCTGTTGTGGGACATCTAGGTTGTTTCCAGTTTCTGACTATCACAAATAAGGCCGCTGTGAGCATAACGGAGTGCTTGCCCCTGTGGCATTGTGGGGCATCTTTTGGGTATATTCCCAAGTTTGGTGTTGCTAGGTCTTCAGGTAGATCTATTTTTAATTTTCTGAGGAAACTCCAGATTGATTTCTAGAGTGGTTGTACCAGTTTGCAATCCCATCAGCAATGGAGGAGGGTTCCTCTTTCTCCACATCCTCTCCAACATGTGTTGTCACTGAGGTTTTGATCTGAGCCATTCTGATTGGTGTAACGTGGAATCTCAGAGTCATTTTCATTTGCATTTCTCTGATTCTCTGATTGCTAAGACTGAACATTTCTTATTGTGCTTCTCATCCATTCAAGATTCTTCTGTTGTGAATCCTTAGTTCTCACAGAAGCTTTCCAGTTTCATGATGTCCCATTTATCAATTCTTACTCTTAGAGCATGAGCCATTGGAGTTCTGTTTAGGAAATTTCCCCCTGTGCCAACAAGTTCAAGGCTCTTCCCCACTTTCTCTTCTATTAGATTCAGTGTATCTGGTTTTATGTTGAGGTCCTAGATCCACTTGGACTTGAGCTTTGTACAAATATGGGTTTATTTTCATTCTTCTACATACAGACAGCCAGTTAGACCAGCATCATTTATTGAAGATGCTTTCGTTTTTCCATTGTATATTTTTGGCATCTTGTCAAAGATCAAGTGTCCATAAGTGTGTGGTTTTATTTCTGGGTTTTCAATTCTATTCCTTTGATCAACATGTATGTCTCTGTACCATGTCATGCAGTTTTTATCACTATAGCTCTGTACTAAAGCTTGAGGTCAGGGATGGTGATTCCTCCAGCATTTCTTTTATGGTTAAGAATTATTTTTGCACTTCTGTTTTTTGTTTTTGTTTTTGTTTTTGTTTTTGTTTTTGTTTTTTGCCTTTTCAGATGAATTTGAGAATTGCTCTTTCAATGTCTTTGAAGAATGTTGTTGGGATTTTGATGGGGATTGCATTGAATCTGTAGATTGCCTTTGGTAGAATGGCCATTTTTACTATATTAATTCTGCCAATCTATGAGTAGGGGAGATCTCTCCATTTTCTGAGATCTTCTTTGATTTCTTTCTTGAGAGACTTGAAGATATTGTCATGCAGGTCTTTCACTTATTTGGTTAGAGTTGTCCCAAGATATTTTATATTATTTGTGCTATTATTTAGGGAGTTGTTCCCCTAATTTCTTTCTCAGCCTGTTTATCATTTGCATAAAGGAAGGCTACTTATTTATTTGAGTTAATTTGATATCTGTCTTTGCTGAAATTTTTTATCAGCTGGAAAAGTTCTCTGATAGAACTGTTGAGGTCGATTATGTATACTATCATATCATCTACAAACAGTGATACCTTATTTCTTCTTTGCTAATTTGTATTCCCTTGATCTCTTTGGAGACAGGAGCATGGGGACGAGGTATGGAATGTGGAACAGTCGGAGAGTGGACTGAGGTATGAAATCTGGAGTGTGTGTAAATAAATAAATAAATAAATAAATAAATAAATAAATAAATAAATAGTCGAAGACTGGGGTATCAAACCTGGAGTGTGTGTAAGTAAGTAAGTAAGTAAGTAAGTAAATAAATAAATAAATAAATATGTAAAAGACAATAAAAAAGAAAAATAAAGAGAAGGACAGTAAGCAAGACCAGGGAATTACAGTGATAACTGAAATACCATATACACCCAGCAAACAAAACATAAACATTCTACAGAGAATGATCTTTCATTTAAACCTTCCATGTGCTTAGTCTGATAATTGGCCCTGTAGACAGGAAATGTAGAATGTGTATTTTGTGATGTCTGAACCCTGTAGTTAGGTTTGAGCAGATAATTCTAACAACTGATGTCAGCTTTTATGATGCTGGGTGGGTACTAAGACAGCATAGAAATGAACCCTTTTACCTGATCCTAGGGTAGGAAGCCCTTGAATTTTTCTGTGATAAAATGAGTGAAAGTGAAAGCTGCAGCTTATCTCAGAAAGGAGGTGACAGAAGGAACTAAAGAGCTTAGGTAAGAAAAGGCAGGCATGAAGGGGAAGGGCAAGGGAGAGTATTAAGCGGGTAGATGATATGACATTGGAGGTAAAGGCAGGCATGAAGGGGAAGGGCAAGGGAGAGTATTAAGCGGGTAGATGATATGACATTGGAGGTAAAGGNTTTATTTATAAATATATATTAAAATATGCATTTTTGTAGGGCATTTCTTTCTAAAAATGTACTACTATAATTTTTTATTCACTAAAAGTCCTTCAAATGTAGGCACTTGCCAAAAGTCACCCATACTCTCTAATGATTTCACTTCATGATGAAAAATGCTTGGCATTTTGTAGCTGGGCTTTAGGGGGAAGCACAAGCTATACCATTAGTGCATGCATAATGGGTACCTTCACCAGCTTCACTGTCAGGGAATTTCTGACAAAGCAGTATAATTAATGAAAATATATTTTCGGCAGAGTATGTCAGTAATTGGGCAACAATGGAAACATATTCCTTGTTTGATGAACTTGAATTTGAGAGGAGGTAGGAGCAAACTCAGTAGAGTGCTTATTCCAGTTGACAGTCTACCTGGAGTGATATTAACGAGGCCTTAAATATGTTGATATAAATCAAGATTCAGCCAGCAGCAAGGCTAAGGCAGATGGAAGAACCTGGGAAATTGGATATATTAGTGTCCCAGGGGCAGATGTAGCAATGAGGTGCTAGTAGAACAGAGAAAGATATCAGTAACCTCAGATAGTCAGCCAACGAAAAGGAGATCCAACATTTTGCTTCCAAACCTGATAACGTAGACATTCAGGATAAGTGAAGAGAATTCTCTAGAGCAACATTTAATTGCTTAAATTAGAAATTTGTAAATAACCCTCTCTAGCTCCCAACATAAATTTAATCCAAAAATTCTAAAACTTTTAGTCCTATGAACTTCAGAAATCTGAACCAATTTCTCTATATCATCCCACCTTCTCCACACTTGAGAGGTACCAAATAATTTACAAGCTGCACCCTTCTTTAAATCAGGCCACTGAGAAACAACCTGAAAAGTACAAGAACAACAAAGAAACGTTACAAAAAATTACTCAGGTACAGGATAAAATTCATAGTTAATGTGTTTCATTTCCTTGCAGGAAAAATGCAGACTAATATATTTTATTTTGTGTAAACAGTGGATCCATGGGGTTGATGGACTGTCTTGCATTATATAAAATTAAACTGAGGCACATTGCATTTAAATACATTTTCATCAGTCAAGTTTTCTGGCTCTTGGTGATTTGTCTCTACTGAGAAGGGATCAAGATATCCCATCTTTGGATGGAGAATAGAACTCTCAACAGAATGATGGAACACAGGGCCCCCAATGGAGAAGCTAGAGAAAATACACCAGGAGCTGAAGGGGTCTGCAACCCTATAAGAGGAACAACAATATGAACTAACCAAGTTCCCAGAGCTCGTGGTGTCTGTCTCTAGCTGTATATGTAGCAGAAGATGGCCTAGTCAGCCATCATTGGGAAGAGAGGCCCCTTGGTCTTGCAATCTTTATATGCCCCAATACAGTGGAATGCCAGGGCCAAGAAGTGGGAGTGGGTGGGCAGGGGAGCAGGGTCGGGGGAAGGTAGAGGGAACTTTCAGGATAGCTTTTGAAATGTAAATTAAGAAAACATCTAATAAATAAATAAATAAATAAATAAATAAATAAATAAATAAATAGTTCTGCCCCTCTCTCTCATGTCCCTTCCATAGCCCCAGCTATCTTCTGTATTTTAGCTACTTTCTCTTACAATTGCAAGGGAATGCCTTGTATGTCCTAATTTACATCTCTCTGTCTCTCTCTTTGTCTCTCTGTCTCTCTCTCTCTCTGTCTCTCTCTCTCTCTCTCTCTGTGTGTGTGTGTGTGTGTGTGTGTTGTGTCATCTGAGCCAATCTCATTTTTACTCTCCCAACTTGACCTTGAAATAGATTTCCATCCTTTCCTTTCTGACAGAGGTTATGCTTTATAATTCTTCAGATGCGGATTTTATATTGTCGGTAGCCTTCACTCTCAGTGTTTCCGCATTCTTACACTCAACAAACCTAGGATAAAAAAATGTATTTTAAAAGTATATCTGTAGCAAAAATGAAGAGAATTCTGATATTATTCCCTAATATGTTGCAGGGCAGCCATTTATATAGAATGTACAACACATTAGATATTGCAAATAATATAAGATGCCTTAAAGTCTATGAGGTACTGCATATATTATATTAAAACATGTATATGAGTGATTTTAAAGCCATGGATTTGGGTGCTCATCGGAGTTCTGGAACTCATTTGCCATAGGGGTGAGAACACTGTGTAGGCCCATATAGTATTAATAGATTCAGAGAGGAAGAAGGAGCAAGAAATATATTTCTAGATTCACCTGAACAAAATATCCTAGAAGAATCATTTATTTTAATAAACACTTGATGAAATAATGTTTGGTTGATCCAAGTAACACTAGAGCATGCTCACTTACTCTATGATAACACACAAACTACTTAAGCTGGCAAGGCTTTTCTTTTCTTTTTCTTTTTTTTGTTTAATTTTTTATTAGATATTTTCTTCATTTATTTTTCAAATGCTATCCTGAAAGTCCCCTATACCCTCCCCCACTCACTTAAAAATATGGTATCATACATTTTACCTTATAGTTTGTTTTCGTGTGTAGTTGATTAAAACTACAGGTATAACTTTATTAATTTTCAGCTGTTGATCTTGGAAGTTCCCAGAGTTCCTTGCAACTTCTTTCTCTTAGGCCTACGGGAGTAGTTGTTGGTCTAGTCTGTTAATAAGGAGACTTCCAAGGGACTAGCCCAACATTTCTTTCATGTTCTATTACTTAATCAAAGCATTGGTCTTTAGTGGACCCAGAGTTGGTATGAATTGTTGAAAGCCAACTTAATAATTATGCTTCCATTCCACATGGCGTATCACATGATAAAATGGGAGAGAGATGTCAGGTCCCTTGAGATCATGCCGTAGGAAGCAGCCATTGCCAGTAACCTACTGAGCCGACTAGGAAGGAATCACTTCCCTCTTTGTTGTGGTCATGTCTGCTTTACTCGTTTTACTAATGAGTTTAAACATACATGAGATAGCAATTAGAAGATACAGAGACATGACTAAATATTGGATCACTGACTGAAATAATTATGACAAGCATAGGGCTGTGTTATCCGTCCTGACAAATCTGAGGTGGAAAGAAGCAGCTAACACAATAAAGCCAACATAGAAATCAATCTCACACAAAGGCAAGAAGTGCAAATGAGCACTCTTCTCCTCAGGGAATTCCATTCATCAGCTAAGAATGTGGCTTGATTCTTTTATTACTTGTAATTCATCTCTGAAAGTTCTCTAATCCCAGGAGGAATCCTGCTTTACTCATTCCCACTCACTGTGGGATTGGGTCCCTGTGAAGCAGTTATTTTTACTCAACAATTTATACTCTTAATTTGTTTCTTAAGTATTACCATTGGTTACCCTGCCGATCTTCACAAACTCTATTTATATCCCAATCAAATTAGAATCTCAAAAGCATTAGTGCTAGAAGAGCAAACTTATCTTCTCAATAAGTTTTCTGTTTGAAATGGAAGGGCATAGAAATAGCATGGATTTTCTGAGTGGTATGTTCTCTGTTGAAACTCTGTGAATGCCTCAGTGAATACCAAGGAACATAGTGGAATTCTCTCCCTACCCCAACCCCAACATTCCACTGGTTTCTGAATTTTAAAAGAATAGTGACTATTCTGTTGTTTTTGTTGTTGTTGTTGTTTGTTTTTTTTGTTGTTGTTTTTTTGTTTTTCAAGACAGGGTTTCTTTGTGTAGCCCTGGCTGTCCTGGAACTCACTCTGTAGACCAGGCAGGCCTTGAACTCAGAAATCTGCCTGCTTCTGCCTCCCGAGTGCTGGGATTAAAGGCGTGCACCACCATGCCCGGCTATGACTATTCTTTCTTTCCTGTTTTTTAATTAATTAATTAATTTATTTATTTATTTATTTATTTTTCTCCACAAGAAGATAATCTGATACTGAACATGTGAATTAAAAGAAGGTTGTACAAAGTCAATTTATTAGCAATCATTTTTCTTCTTTAGTGTTTTTAAGAGAATGTCAACACCTTTAGTTAGAAATGAAGCTTACCTGCAAATTTGGGTATGGTTTGATGAATTTTAGAGCATCACAGCCTGATACTTATCTGTATACTAAGTAGGATCAAATAGAGTTTAAAACATCTTTTCTGAGAAAACATACAAGGTGCTTGACTCAAGTACTACCTAGTTAGGCATTGATTTCTTTGAAGTTCTATATTTATGTATAAGATCCATGTAAAAATTTGCACAAATGTATTTACTCTATTATACTATCCTATTAAAAATTATTTATTAAATAAACACACACATGGAACACTATATATCCATAGGTAGATACATAGATAGATAGACATAAAGAAATAGATGATAGATGGATAGATTTTATATATACATCTATCTATCAATATCTATCTATCTATCTATCTATCTATCTATCTATCTATCTATCTATCTATCTATAAATATGAATGACAGAGAGATCAACTGAGAGATGGATAGCAGATGGATGGGTGGATATCTGTAAGACAGACAGAAAATATAGCAAAGGTTCTAAAGCTTAGAGTACTATCAGTACCAGAGCTTCCTATTTTATAAGAGAACCTTCTCAAGTTATAAATTCGCAATCAGATTGTTTATAATATGTAAAAATGAAAACAATTGCTACATCACCCTGATCCTTTCTTTCTACTGGTGAGTATAATTGGGAGGTGTAACTTTATTCTGTGGGAAGTATCAACTATTTTTAGTGAGAACACAAAAGTTAGACACATGCATAATCTTCTTCAGTTCATTTCATTCTGTTTTGTGAAGTCAGTAAAACTTTATCAACCCAAAGGGATGTAGATGGTCACCATGAACACTCATCTTCTTTTCTCTCATTCCTTCCTCTTACTACCTCAACACTGATCTTATACCACAGGCTCTGTAGTTACGTGACTAAATTCTCTGTTACTCCAGGTTCCACTTTGATCACAGACCTACCAGATTTTTGTTTTAAAAAGATATACCTTTATTGCCACATTTCCCTCTTTTATTTTTGAAATTATAACTTGATTATATCATTCCCCATTCCTTTCCTTTCTCCAAACCCTCTTTGTTCTCTTTCTTTAAAATTCACAGCATTTTTTTCATTAATTCATTATATGTTACATGCATATAAATAAATATATGCAAACATATGCAAATATAATGACTATATATTCATTGATGTTACACACACACACACACACACGCACACGCACACACACACACACACACACACACACACACACAATTGTACACACACACACACAAACTTAGTTCACATATTGTTACTCATACGTGTATTTCAGACCTGTCTGCTTGGCATTGGATAACCAATGTAGTTTTCTTTCCTGAAGACTATCACCTTTTCTCAGAATCCTGTAATTGGCTGTATTTTCTTGTATAGGGCTGAAACCTCATTGGCTTTCCTCCATTCACTTTGGCATGTCTTTTGTTGTCCTTGTTTAGCTCATGGTCATGTTGGTAAAACTTTATAGATGAAGCTTCTGAAACTGCTAAAAAACATAATCTCACAGCAAATTCACTGATTGTAGTGGCTATCCCTGGTTGTCAACTTGACTATATTTGGAATGAACTACAATCCAGAATTGGAAGGCTCACCAGTGACCCTAACCTGGAGGCTTGGAGATATAAGTTTCTGATCTGGATTTTGGTATGGAGATCTTGATAGCATAGCGGCTATGGATTCCAGAAGATTAAGACAGGGAGATATCCGAGCTTAAGATCATCTGGGATTAAAGGTGTGAGATTAAGAGAGAGAGCTCTCCAAGCTCAAGATCATCTGGGATTAAAGGTGTGATGGCACACACCTTTAACCTGTTAAGAGTGTGATGGCACACACCTTTAATCTGGGCTACACCTTCCGCTGGAGATCATATAAGGACACTGGAAGAAGGGAGACTAGCTCTCGCTCTTTTGCCTATTCGCCGTGTGGGATTGAGTAACTGCTAGATCCTTGGACTTCCATTCACAGCTACCACTGAACCATTGTTGGGAATTGGACTGCAGACTGTAAGTCATCAATGAATTCCTTTACTTCGTAAGTTCTGTGACTCTAGAGAACCCTAACTAATACACTGATCTTCTGGTTCTTACAAGCTTTCCATGCCATTTTCTGGAATGCTGAGGTATAAGAGTTGTACTTTAGATGTATTCCCTGGGACTAAACTCCACAACTGAATTTTGGTTGGCTGTGGATTTCTGCACAATCTACATCTGTTGCAAAGAGAAGATTGCATGATGAGCAGTGAAGACTATGCTTATCTGTGCATATAAGGATAACTATTAGGAGGTAGTTAGAAGTTAAAGTAGTGTGGTAAAGTGTTGGGTAGGATGCTATGGGGCCAGGAGGAGAAGGCTGGAACAGGAGTGGGGTCAAGTCATGTCCAAACCTGGGAACTCATGTCCTGAGATCCACTGGAGTAGGATTGCTACATTCACCCTGATGGTAGATCTGAATATCCTGGCATACATAGCTCTGTGTTCCTCACCCTTACCTTACCAGATGATGTCAAATGGCCAATTGCCGGGTTAATCTTCTTTTCCCCTTAAAAGATCTTGCCCAGCAAGCAGTTGGAATTCCAACTTATGTAAATGAGGTATCCCCAGTACCCTGCATCCAGCCAATGATGTACACTCACTTGGATAGCTCCTATTCACTCCCAAATGTTAAGAAAAAGTGTTTGCCCCCTCAACCCCCAACAAACTGCACAAGTTAGCAGAAGCTGTTCCCAGGTGTGCGAGTTTTTTTACCCAGGCACAGACTAAGATCCTGCCTGCACTCACTCTTCCTCACTAAGCTTCCCTCTTTCCAGTCTAGCTTTGTTTGCGCTATCAGTCCAAATGATGAATGCTTCTTTAACCTATATATGCATATTTATTTTTAAAGTTATTTATTTTTATTCTTTATTCCATTTTTACAGTCCAGACTTCATCCACCTCCAGGTATGCCCCCTTACTGCTCCCCATCCCATACCTACTCCTGCTTCTGTAGTCTCCAAGAGGATGTCCCCACCCACCCACTCGTACCCCAACAGACGTCCCTACTCCCTCAGGTCTCAAGTGTTTTGAGGCTTAGGTGCATCTTCTCTCACTAAGGCCAGACCAGGCCATGCTCTGTCAGTTGTGTATGTATCAGGAGCCTCATATCAGCTAGTGTATGCTGCCTGGTTGGTAGCTCATTTATACAGACATTTACTTGTATTGTAGAAATTTTATATAAATAGTTAATAGTGTGATTTCTTATGGCTTTTCCGGGAATACTTACTGTTATTTTAGCTTTTTCCCTCCTCCTGTATTTGCCTCCCTTAAGACCCCCTTTTCATTTCCTTGATCAGATCATGCATACCTAGATATTTTCCACTATGTTGCTCTATAAC
Organism: Mus minutoides; assembly: GCA_902729485.2. Lineage (NCBI taxonomy): Eukaryota > Metazoa > Chordata > Mammalia > Rodentia > Muridae > Mus > Mus minutoides. Next base: position 20,585 of record LR753596.1, on the reverse strand, counting down.
TCCCCTAACCTAACAATGATCCTTTTTTACTTTCTTTGCTTTAGGATATGTAGTCATATCTAAAGATGTAGAGTTAGAAGTCTCCAGTGAGAGAGAACCTGTGAGTTTCTCTTTCTGGGTCTAGGTTATCTTATTCAATATGATCTTTTACTTCTTCTTCTTCTTCTTCTTCTTCTTCTTCTTCTTCTTCTTCTTCTTCTTCTTCTTCTTCTTCTTCTTCTTCTTCTTCGTTCTAGTCAGTTCCCTACAAATTTCATGATTGCATTTTTCTTTGCTGATGAGTAGTATTCCGTTGTATATGTGTACTATATTTTCATTATACGTTTGTTGGTTGAAGGATGTTTAGGTTGTCATGTAATATTGTTTCTCAAGATTGCTTTTTTATCACAGTTTCATTTCATTCACCAATTTCTAATTTTCCTATATCTTTTCCTGTCTCTTATTTATATTGAGTTGAGAAATAATGAATTATAAGGCAATTTTTATGAGATATGACTTTAGTGACAGCCTACATTACAGGAACATTTTATCACATGCATGTATATACCTACTTGTATCTTTTATATACAAAATTTATAAATAAAACTAACATATATAATTATATACCTTTTAGTATAAGAGGATTTTACTGGAAGGGGCATTTTATATTTGCAAAATATTAAGTAGGGGCTGCAGAGACATCACAGTGGTCAAGAATGTATACTACCATTGCATAGAGCCTGAATTCTTTGTGCAGCATTCATTTGAGAAAGCTCACAACTACATGAAACTCCAGCTCCCAGGAATGGGACATTATCCTCTAAACCAGGCATATATGGGCACCTAGACTTACACATGTATACATACTCACATAGACCCATACGTGATCCACAGTTAAATATCTGATAAATCTATACATTTTAATGATAATACTATATCATTTAATAGGTTCTCCATTCAAACTGCTAATGAGTTTTAATAAAATAATATGGAATCATGCATAAAAATACATCAGTTTATTATCCAACATAATGTGTTTGCTTTGAAAACATCCAAAAATGTAGCATTATAAAGAATGAGAAGATTGTACTAATATATTTAGGAAAATATGTGTCCATGCACATACACAGACCACAGACACACACATACACACACACACATACACACACACACACACACACACACACACACACACACTGTACTGGCTAGTTTTTGTGTCAACTTGACACAGCTGTGTTATCACAGAGAAAGGAGCTTCAGTTGGGGAAATGCCTCCATGAGATCCAACTGTAAGGCATTTTCTCAATTAGTAATCAAGGGGGAAAGGCCCCTTGTGGGTGGGATCATCTCTGGGCTGGCAGTCTTGGGTTCTATAAGAGAGCAGGCAGAGCAAGCCAGGGGAAGCAAGCCAGCAAAGAACGTCCCTCCATGGCCTCTGCATCAGCTCCTGCTTCCTGACCTGCTTGAGTTCCAGTCCTGATTTCCCTGGTGATGAAGAGCTGTATGGAAGTGTAAGCCAAATAAACCCTTTCCTCCCCAACTTGCTTCTTGGTCATGATGTTTGTGCAGGAATAGAAACCCTGACTAAGACACACATGAAAGAGAAAAATTTTGTTTAAATACTATAAAGTAACCTACAGAAGGCTGAGGTAGTGACCTTTTGTTGTTACTGGTCAATGTTATGTACTTTGGAGACTGACATTTCTTAATTGTATTTATCTTGCCAGCTTGATACATCATAATAGATTGTTTGTTGGTGTTTTACTAATGTATTTTTTATGTAACAACAATTGTACTGATAGATTTTGTATGTAACAACAATTAATGATAACAAAAGGCTATGAATTTGAAAAAGAGCAAAGGGAAATTTTTTTTCAAATGGAATAATTTAAGTAATATTTGATGAACCAATAACTTTATTTTGCTTATTTGTTTAAACTGCTTTAGATATTTTTTATCCAGCTGTTAAAACTCAGAGTAATTGGAAAATAATATTCATTTAGGGAAACAATGCATGCTTTTAGCCAGTTTTCTTCAAGAAATAATTTGTATTTTTCTTTATTTTTATGGTGTGAAAAATACCAATTTCACATTAAGATCATTTATGGAAGTAAAAATTAGAAGTGATTCAAAGCAACTACTTTTTAATATTGTTATCAAAGAAAATTGATTTTGTTTAGGTTAAAAGATAGATTCAGGTTTATATAATATATTTCTTAGATTGAAATTGACAAGAATGTAACCCTTTCCAAATTAAAATATTTCTGAAATTAATCTCATATTTCACATTTATTATCCAAAATTTTCTGCAGATTGTCTCTGGAATTACCACAAATGGCTCCTTATTCAATTCAATGTCTAATTCAATTTTTTTTTTTTGTGGTGATCATAATGTAAGTTCAGGATGCTCTCTCAGGCAAGCTCTCTTAGTTTTCTTTCTATGTCAAGGTGTAAATTATGTACTTTGTTACTTTCAGTGCAATTGATTATGTTTTTCTGAATTCCCACATTGAAATCTTAGTTCACATTTCCACAGTATTTGAAGATGGGGTCATTTAGAAGATAAATACATTTTGATGAGGTCATGAGGTTGAACTCACATAATGGAACTTGTGAGTCTCTTAAAAGGACACAGAGATATAGTTCTAACCCCATCAAGTCAGAACAATACAGAAGTGGGTGTGTACAAGCCAGGGAAAAAAAGGCTCACTAAAAATTAACCACCTAGAACTTTTTTCTTGGGTTTTGCTGTCTTCAGAGCTGTAGGAATTGGATGTTTACTGTTTAAAGTCAACTATTAATAGTGTTGTCTTATGATATCCCAACAGAAAATTTTCTTTTAAAATATGCATCTCAAACTTTACTTGTCCTTATATTTCCATATAGATTATAATTTTAACTATGTGTGGTCCTACGTTGCTTATTTTGGCTTTATTCCTATAAAGTAACCTTTATGAGTTCAGATCTTGTCTTTTTGTTGTTTTGACCAGTGCCTGGTACTTAGCAGACTGCAGTTTCTAGACAGTCATGCAACTTGCCAGATTACTATGTCATACTAGATGTTTTTAATAATATATTTCATTTTTGACAATTTCATACAGGTATGTAAGGAATTCTTATTACTATATCTTCTATCCTCTCCTATTTCTCTTCTATCCTGCCAGCCACTTTTCCAAATTACAAATCTCTAATCTGTTTACTATACTCACCTCCCTCTCTCTCTCTCTTTCTCTCTCTCTCACTTTCTCTCTCTCCTACTTTCTCTCTCTCTTTCTGTCTCTCTCTCACTTTCTCCTTCTGTCTCTCTCTCTCTCTCTCTCTCTCTCTCTCTCTCTCTCTCTCTCTCTCTCTCTCTCTGGTGTGTGAGAAGAGAGTTGAACTATGGCAGTAATTGAGTTTATGTCCTCATCCATGGCTGACTATTAGAAGAACATGACTTGTGTGAACCCAGTACAATTACAGCTGCTGAGAGTTCATGACTGCATGGGCTACATCATGCTTAGATGATAGCCATTAGAGCATGGTCTCCCCTTTTCTGACTCTTACTTTTTTCACCAAATCTTCAGACCCATTCCCTGAACCTTGAGGTAATGCTACATCTTGTTTAGAGCTGATCTCTCAACTGTGTTTTATGTCCAACATTTTGGGCAGCCATTGTCTTTGCATTTACCCATATTAACTACAAAGAGTGGTTCTTCTGATCAAGACTGCCATTAGCTGTTGTAGATGGGAATACACATAAATATTTAGAAGGTAGCAAGATGCTGTGACAAAGAAGCTAAGTAGTAGTATTTGGTCACCTTTATGCGAAACCTTTTCAATCATGAGATTTAGACTCGACTTATGTAAAAGTAACTTTTATATGCCCAAAGTAATTGTTGTCTCTGAGGCTTACTACTGAATAAGCTCACCATTTATGGTGCTTTCTGAATTCTGGTTGGCTGTTCGGGCTCAAGTTCCTCTCCAAGGTGACTGACTCAAACTGGCTTCTCTCCATTTCTGACATTTTGCTCTGCGTGACCTAAAACTAACTCTAGCAATTAGTTCCTAATCTTCTGCTTTCCTATTCTCTGGCTTCAACTGCCTCTGCTGGCCTGCACTGAACTGCCCAAACACAACTCCACTGCACTGACTTGACTCTCTGAAGTCAACTGCCTCAACTTACAGAACAAAACTGAACTCAGTTCCCTAGCCTACATTCTACTGCACTGCCTCCCAACTCAACCCTGAACTGCACTGAATTCACGGATTCAAACTCACATGGGAACATGTGCCAAGATTTCTAGATATACCTTTTTTTTTTTTCTGTATTTAATGCCCTTTAGTTTGCTACCTGCTATTCCGGATCTTACATCAGATTACTGCTGAGGTTTCAGGATGACTGAATGTAGCAGGTTAAGTAACCTGGCCTCAAGTCAGTTTTCTGAATATATTAATGATCTATATTTTGATAAGTTGGTTAAGTCCAAGAATCTGTTAAAAATATGTCATATTTTTATTTATGTGCATGAGTGTTTACCTTGCTCATAGTCATGTATGGCATGTGTGTTTCTTGTGGTCAGAGTCAACAGTCATTAGATTACTTGACACTGGAGTTACAACACAGAGGGTAGTGACCATCAGTGTTCTAAGAAGCAATCTGAGTCCCCTGAAAGAGCAGAGAGTTCTCTTGCCTGCTGAGACATTGCTCCAGCCCTAAGTCTAGAGTCTTAATTTCATCATTACAAGAGGAGCAATAATGCTCAAAATTTAAGTACTTTACTAAAATAAGGTTAAACATATGTATTTAAAATGGCTACCTAACTTTGATCTCACTAGATCTTAGTTATTTTCCTTAATTTTTCTCCAAGTATTAGATCCTTAAAAATATTGGTACTGATGAATAATAATCATAGTATTTGCAAGAAAATATTATTTCATGCACTATGTATTGTCTATATTACACATTTGAGTATCTATTTTAAAATATGTGATTTTATAACATGAATGTTATCAAAACCATAATCTTTGAGAAATCTCAAAGATGGTATCAAAATTGCTCTCAGGGCTCCAGATGCTTTGCTGAGCAAATTAAAACTTGTGGGGTAGAATCTATCTTCTGGAAAATCATAAGTAGTGGGTTGATAACATCATATGAAGCTTATGTCAGCACTGAGGAATAGAAAAGTGAAGTGCATCACACCACAAAGTCAGCCTTCAGTGAATGCAGTAGAAGTGATCTGATAAATATGCATGCCCATCCAATGAATATGTATACTAAGAGGCATCACAGTCTAACAGGGAAAGTCATCGATAACAAACACACTACCAGGATGCAACTGAGACTTATAGACAGCACAGAGAGTAAGGAAGGAGGGAGATTTTCAGAAACAGAAATGTGCATATTCAATTTCTGTTGCTCTCATCTGGAGTAACCTCCCAGAACTCATAACCTTCCAGAGACATAATACCTCATGCAATTGTAAAGATGGTGATGTTGAAAACTGGTAAGAAGCAGTCCCTATTAATTAGGTTATGGCCTGAATTACATATTGCAATGGGGGAAATACCAGCTCAGTACATGGAAATTGTTAGCAAGAGAGCACAGCTGCTGAAGTCACTCCTGTACAAGCCTGAAGACTTAAATTCAATCCCTGGAATGTTTGAAGGAGACAACCAACTTTAGCAAGTTGTCCTCTGACCACTGTACCTGTCATGTGGCATGACCATGTACACACATACTAAAATAACGAAATGCAGTATTTAGAGAATAGCAAAAATTTGACAAATACTTGCTACAATGATCATCAACATACAACCACACATACTCATACACACACACACACAAACACACACACACACACACACACACACAGAGACATATATGATCTTGTTGCATGTATACTGGCAGCCATTAGTTCAGGTCATATCTAGCTCACGTCTTAGAAACATTCTGTTACATCATATATTTATGTATCCCAATTTCTAACTAAAACTCCTACAATGTGACACATGAGAAAAATTTAAAGAATGAACATTCAGTATGTTTAGCTATGTAATATTCCAAGATCTTTGTTCTGTTTCTCACCCCGCTCCAATAAAGGCTTCCTTCTTACATTCCTCTTTCCTGCTCCATTCTGTTAGACAGCCTTTCTCTGCACTGAAAGAATCTGAAACATGAATGTGTTACTGAAGGAGGACATTAGCCCTCTCTTCTTTCCCCTTCTCCAGTGCCCTGATTTTTAGTTCTGAAAACAGGTCCGCTGGATTTTGTGCTCTCTCCCACACAAGCATATGTCTTAGTCCTCTGTGCATCGGTACATCACTCACGGTTGTCCACTCCTACCTCAGTTTATGTTTGGCCAGACTCGAGTCAATCATGCCTCTCATGACCTGCTGTGCCTTTGTTGCTTATATGCATAGCACTCTTCCTGTATACATAGTTTTATTTATAAGAGTTTTCAGTTTTGTCATGGGAGGCCTGAAAGGAGGAAGGAAGAAAAAGTCCCTGAAAGAAAGACTTTTATTTTAAATGGCATGCTGTTCTGAGTAATGATATCGTATTCTGTCTGGCCTAAAATGGGAGTCACGTACACCTTGCTTCATGTGTTACCTGCCACTTATCTTCATTCCAAATTGATTCAAGCTGATGAACTGAATTAGACATCTTCCTTGGAATACTGTCACTAGAAAGTTGGTAGTGTTCTAATGATACATCACAGGGCCTGTCATTTACCTCATTTTATCTTCGCACGCAGGCATGTTATCAAATCACATTAGAAGATGATACATATAAGGAGATATGTTGAGAATGAGATTAAGTTTATTATAACTCTTCTACTTTGGTATTTGTTATTGTTATTTTGTTTTACTATGTCAGGTCACAAACCAAGACTTATATGTATAGAAAAGACATGAAATATATTTAACTATGGTATATATTTTATAACATATAAATGTATAATACAAAATAGAGACATGTTTATGGCATCAATTGGGATTTTACAACATAACAAAATTGAAAAGTCTTTTAAATATATGAGAATATAAAATATTTCTCTATTATGCAGTATTATGTAACCACTGGAGTCTTGGCTATACCTCTGCAGATAAGTATATTAACTGTAAACCAAAAGCCTTTGGCTTTGATCCTGACCTACTTGAATATTTATTAGACTGGTGTTATTTATTATATTTTTCTGAATAAATCCATGTCTATATAAGTGAACATTGTTTCTCTTGATAGTAGTTTCCTTTAAAATTTTCATTTATTTTTAGATTTCCTCTCTGTCCTTCTGTGTCATAAACTCTCTGGTAATTTTTGATAACCCTACCAGATAGATTTTGCCCAAATTCTATACATTTGACCATGGGTAGATAAGCCTGGGTCATCAGACAAAATATGGTGTTGGATTTATAGTGTAATTCCAATTCCTTATAGATTAATGAAAATCAATGTTTACATTGATGAGAAGCACAAACATCCTTCTAAATCTAAGGGAAAGTTCTGTGGAAATAAGAACCAAGTTCAACTGACTTCCTATTGAATCATATAGAACAGAACATAAGGTAGTTTGTCTACATTATGTCATTTTTTAAATTATTATTTTACTTAAAGTAATGTTATACTTTGATTGCCATATTGAATCTAAAAGTAACACTAAATCTCATGCAGTATTACATGGAATGTCTGTGTTATTTTTCTACCACATTGAGGTTATTAATCTATCTTAATTTTATCCTATATTGATAACAATATAAAACAATTTATTTTATAAAAAAAATAAAAAGAACCCTTTTACCTTTTTTTTTTTTTTGGTTTTTCGAGACGGTTTCTCTGTATAACCCTGGCTGTCCTGGAACTCACTTTGTAGACCAGGCTGGCCTCGAACTCAGAAATCCGCCAGCCTCTGCCTCCCGAGTGCTGGGATTAAAGGCGTGCGCCACCACGCCCGGCCCTTTCTTTTTTTAAAAGAAAAATATTTATTTATGTCATGTATATAGGTACATTGTCATTGTCCTCAAATACACCAGAAGAGGGCATCAGATCCCATTAGAGATGGTTGTGAGTCACCATGTTGTTGCTGGGAATTGAACTCAGGACCTCTGGAAGAGCAGTCGGAATTCTTCTTGATTTTTTTCATATATTTTATTAAATATTTTCATTTTTTCTTCCCATTTTTATTAGATCTTTTCTTCATTTACATTTCAAATGTTATCCCAAAAGTCCCC
>LR753596.1:0-11155 GCA_902729485.2 Mus minutoides | reverse complement strand
TTAATGAAAGTGGCTGCCCTTGCATTTGGAGCATAGATATTCAGAATTGAGAGTTCCTCTTGGAAGATTTTGCCTTTGATGAGTATGAAGTGCCCCTCTTTGTCTTTTTTGATAACTTTGGGTTGAAAGTCTATTTTATTTGATATTAGAATGGCTACCCCAGCTTTTTTCTTTGGCCCATTTGCTTGGAAAATTGTTTTCCAGCCTTTCACTCTGAGGTAGTGTCTGTCTTTTTTCCTGAGATGTGTTTCCTGTAAGCAGCAAAACGTTGGGTCCTGTTTGTGTAGCCAGTCTGATAGTCTATGTCTTTTTTATCGGGAATTGAGTCCATTGATATTAAGCGATATTAAGGAACAGTAATTGTTGCTTCCTGTCATTTTTGTTTTTAGAGTTGGGATTCTGTTCTTGTGGCTATCTTCTTTTAGGTTTTTTGAAGTATTATTTTCTTCCTTTTTCTAGGGCAGAATTTCCATCCTTGTATTGGTGTTTTTCTGTTATTATCCTTTGAAGGGCTGGATTCGTGGAAAGATATTGTGTGAGTTTGAATTTGTCATGGAATACTTTGGTTTCTCCATCTATGGTAAATGAGAGTTTTGCTGGGTATAGTAGCCTGGGCTGGTATTTGTGTTCTCTTAGTGTCTGTATAATATCTGCCCATGATCATCTGGCTTTCATAGTCTCTGGTGAGAAGTCTGGGGTAATTCAAATAGGCCTGCCCTCATATGTTACTTGACCTTTTTCCCTTACAGCTTTTAATATTCTGTCTTTATTTAGCGCGTTTGTTGTTCTGATTATTATGTGTCATGAGGAATTCCTTTACTGGTCCAGCCTATTTGGAGTTCTGTATGCTTTTTGTATGTTTATGGGCATCTCATTCTTTAGGTATGGGAAGTTTTCTTCTATAATATATATTTGCTGGCCCTTTAAGTTGAGAATCTTCATTCTCATCTACTCCTATTATCCTTAAGTTTGGTCTTCTCATTGTGTCCTGGATTTCCTGGATATTTTGCGTTAGGATCTTTTTGCATTTAGCATTTTCTTTGATTGTCATGTCTATGCTCCCTATAGAATCTTCTGTACCTGAGATTCTCTCTTTCATCTCTTGTATTCTGTTGCTGATGCTCATATGTACGGTTCCTGATTTTTTTCCTATGGTTTCTATCTCCAGGGTTATCTCCTTTTGGGTTTTCTTAATTGTTTCTACTTCCATTTTAATTTCCTGGATGGCTTTGTTCAATTCCATCACCTGTTTGGTATTGTTTTCCTGAAATTCTCTAAGTTGTTTATCTGTGTTTTCCTGTATTTCCTTCTTATAGTCCTCCATCATCATCATGACGATTGACTTTACATCCATGTCCTGCTTTTCCGGTGCAATGTTATATCTAGGACTTGATGTGGTGGGTGAGTTTGGCGCTGGTAATGCCAAGTACCCTTGGTTTCTCTTGATTCTGTTCTTAAGTTTGCCTCCTGCCATCTCTGCCCGAGGAGACCTGGCGTTGGTGCAGACCAGAAGAAACCCCCTGCCCTGGTCTGTCCCTTTATTTATCTCCCAGCTGCAGTCTTGAGTTCCAAGAGATTGGATTGGAACAGATTTTGTGTTCTGCTGCTCACCTGTTGTCCCAAGATGGCTTGGGGGGTCTCGTAGGGACCTCGGGAGAATGCACAGCGCCTGGGCTTGAGACTGACCTGAGCTGGTGCAGGGCAGACTGGAAGGGAGCCACTGTCCTGCCCTGGGCCTTTATCAATCTCCCAGCTGTAGTCTCAGGTCCCATGTGATTGGATTGGAACAGATGTTGTGTCCCACTGCTCACCTGTGGTCCCAAGATAGCCCGGGGAGTCCTGCCGGGACCATGGAAGAGTGCAGAGCACCTGTGTCTGAGATGGACTGGAGCTGGTGCAGGGCGGACCAAACACAGTTGGTGTTCTTAACCACTGAGCCATCTCTCCAGTCTTTCCCCCACCCCTTTCACTTTTCTTTTGAAGAGTTAATCACTGATTTTGTGCCCACACCCCCCATCATGTTCTAGCTTCAGCTTTGTTCTTGCAGACTCTATTTCATTCTCCCTTTCTAGCAGCCTTTCCTCATGTACAAAACTTCCTGATTCTTTCTGGACCTCTGAACTGACCTATCATCTAGAACATCTTATATTCTCCTTTTTAAAAGCCTATACCATTCCTCTGATTCTTAGTTGTCATAACAAACCCTGTAGTTATGTTTTTCTTACATGGTCCCTGGTGTCCTACTGATGGCCAAGCTGTGTCACCTAGGATATGTGGCTTCTGATTCTACCCCAAATTAGCGCACTAAACTCTGCTTCTCTTCCCTACATTGCTTTAAATTCTACACAAACATTTTGGATATACTTGAGAGTTTTTCCCTTTAGGATTATGCACTAGTGCTAAACATACTTTTGAAATTAAAGTATAGCACAAATGTATTTAACTCACAGAACTTTGTCATCTTCCTACTCAAACTTATGAATTCTCATAATATATAACTCTTTTATGAGAGTGTTTTCTAAGCATCATTTCCAAATATCACAATTTCTGAGACAGAAGATGTATGTAAACAAAATGATCAGGGTCCCTGGTCACACCTGATATTAAAATCCGCTTACCTTTGAAGTGTGTTTCAGCCAATTCTGTGAATTTTCAAATAGGCAACATGTTGGGGAACATGACAGACATAAATAATCATACAGGTTCAGATTCTGGAATTACAAAATACTGAAAGTATTCTTCCTTTTCAGAGAATATTCATTTCTGTGTAGCAACGCACTTTCCCCATTATATCTCCTTAGAAACTACTACTAAGAAGGTGTTTCAGATTGGTACCCTATGAGTCCTTAAGAGAATTGGAATCACCTGGAATGGCTCATGTTGGGCCTTATTTCAGAATAAAAACAACATTGTAAATATGACAAGATAATGACATGTATAAGCTGACACTCTATAACATTAATCAGTTAGGGATGGACAGCTGCTGCTTTGAGTGCTGTATTCTATCACTTTAGTTTACCCTTGACATTCCAGATGAGGAACATACAATTGTATCTGCATACTTAGGCCATGCAGATGACAATTTCATGATTATGAACATTGAAACTATGGCAGCAGTATATTCACTGTAATCTTTGAATGCCTTAACCTTGAGAAGACACACTAACTTTTGGTATAAGAGGATCTAATACAAGTATCTTGAAAATTTTGATTATAAAGTAGCCTTGTGCACATATTAGTAGCAAAGGCAGCATTTTGAAGTTTGTGGTAGGAATGCATAGCCCGTGCGTTATCATTCAAATGAAGACCCTTTGTGGAAAAAAAAAAGAGAAGATGATCATTTATTGATATTTGCATCAGCAGTTATTAAGGTTAATCCCGAAATAGTCATCATGTGGTCATTTTATGCATATATTATTTAAAGATATCTGAAAACTATTAGAATTGTTTTCATGGAGAACAGACATCAGAGCTTACTATTTATCAATTATATGAAATATTTGCATTAAAAAGTCAAAAACATTTTTAAAATTATATGTAGTTCATTTTACTATCCAATTACACAATGAGAAAATAATTGATATTCAAGCTTTTTACTACAATTCTATTAGTAATAATTCCTCCAAATTACATTATCATCATTTTACATTAGTAACTTAGATAAAAAATTATTGCCCATTATCTGCACCTCATTAGACAGTTAAAGTGAGAGGAAAAATAAATTTTCTTGAAGAAATAAACCAAGATACAAGTTATTAAAATATGATTTTCATATCTTTATGCCATTGGTTATTAGTAGCTAGCTTTTATAACTCATTATAAGACACTCTTTGGATTGTGTGAATTTTCTTTTGACAGTGCTTCAGATTTGTGTGTTACATATAGTATTTCTTCTTACTCAGATAACCAAAAACATGTATAAATTTACCCTTTCATATTATCTAATATCATGGCCACTTAATGTTATCATTGAATGAACAAGATAGATTAAATTTTAACATTTTTATCCTCAACTACACTGGCTGTGTTCAAGTGTCCAGTAGTCCAAATGGCCAGTGGTGTTTTTATTATACAGTGTAAAACAGAAAGTTTCCATCAGCAGATACTCTAGTGCCAATATCCCATATTCTTCTACCCTTGTCATCTATTGCTTTTTTCCACAAAGTTTCTATTTCTTCCTAATTAGATTGATTTCTCTCCTCTATTGGGTTGTATGTTCATTCTTCAGCTATGGTTAACACTATGACTTAGAACTTTTTCATTATTACAAGATCCAACTTAGCATTTATATGACCAATATGAATATAAATGTGTATGTAGATGCCATGAAGTCTGTTATTTGTTGGAAACATAAATGCAAGAAATAATCTAATAGGGGGAAATTAGCATGTAAACAGATGAGCACAGATGATACCTGTTGAGGTAGAAGAAGAAAGAGTTTCAGGAGTGTAGTAAACCTTACTGTAATAAGTTGAAGAGCCAATAAAATTACCTAGTGCAAAGGACAAATGAATGAGTATAGACACATTATAAGACATAGGAAAGTAAAATGTAGGAGAATGAAGTAAAATAGAATGAACTTAGGAAATAAAAATTAATTAGCATTCCTATACTAATTGCCTTGGAGAGATTTCCACAAATATGTATCTCAATATTGTTTTAGTCCATGACACTATAACCATGAAAACATTTTAATGCCATATTGGACTTTATTTGAAAACATAAAACACTGATAATAATTTGAATGCAATGGTGAGAGAAGATAAGATCTATGTTTCTGTAAAGTTCATTTTACAAAGAAGAAAGTGTAGAAAACCAGTCAAGAGAAATCTTTCCACTTATCTGAGTGATGGAGCATAAGGTACTATGTAGTAGCTGTTGGATAGGAAAGAAAGTTAAGAATTTAAAGTATATAATTTACTAGTGAAAGTTTGGTTTCTGAATGAGTTTCTATTTTTAAACTTCTGGTGATTCTAACCGTTACAGCTCATATGCCATTAATAAGCTGGCAAGCTTTACCTGCAAATATTGATATTTACTGCAAATTTTTCTGAAAAGGTATCTGGACTCACACACATATATACACACATCACATACACACAAACATACACACACAAACATACACACACACACACTATATATATATATATATATATATATATATATATATATATATATATATTTACATATATATATATACACATTTTTATGTGTGTATATATGTATATATATGTATATGTATATACACATATGTGATTGAAGATATAAACATAAACACACAGAGAGACACACACATATACTTGTATACATATGTGTGTGTCTTCAATCAAAAGTAATATTATTATAAATGGTTTGTTGTTGTTGTTGTTGTGGGTTTGTTTTGTTTTGTTTTGAGTCAGGGTTTCTCTGTGTAGCCATTCAGAAATCCTCCTGCCTCAGCCTCCCAAGTGCTGGGATTAAAGGTGTGTGCCACCACAACCTGGCTATTTTATACTATTTTTTAAATTTACTTAATTAATTATTTATTTATTTGTTATTAGAGAATTTCTTCATTTACATTTCAAGTGATACTTTTTAGCATTCTTTTTATCTTCATTTTTATCTCCAAGCCAACATAAGGTAATTACACTGGGTGTTCTGAAACCCAGTTTGGAGGGGTCCTGAGCATTGTTTAGGGTGGGATTTTTAAGCTCAGGGAGTTGTGTGGAAGAGGAGAAGAAGGATTGAAGGATCTAGACATATCAATGATACCAAAAGAAAACTAACTTAGGACCACAGCAGTTCACAGTGACTGAACCACCAACTAGAAAGCATGCATGGGAAGGACCCTGGCCCTCAATACTTATGTAACAGAGCTTTCTCACAGTTTCTGTTCAAGAGTAACGTAACTATTGAGCCTCAGTCTTTGCAATTGAAAAGTAAAATTTCTTTGACAAAGATATTTGTCTTGTGATATTATCATGCTAGAATACTACCAATATCATATAGTGTCCCACAAAATCTGAGAGAAGGAAAATGAATATAGCATTTACAGACAAAGAGTAGTTATCATTTGTGAATGGCTCATTACCTTGGATATATATTTTTATAAATGCTTTTATTTTCATTTCTCAAAATAATAAACTGTTAGTACCACTGCAAAATAGTATTAGTTTCACCATCTTTCCAATTGTAGAGTTTGTTTCAAAATCCCTTATTGACATATAGGAGGGCCAATGGTTAGCTAGCATTTCTGTAAATATGAAGCTAATATTCTTTTTCCAAAGTCAGTGTGGTTGGCTTGGGTGTTTTCTGGCTGCTACAAATTGGCCTTGTTAGAAAGAAATTATATTTAGGAAAGGATGTTTGTAATTCTTAACTATTTTTGTTTATTTGTTATTAGAACAGTCATATTTGGTTTTATTACAAGTCCCTGGAGTACCTAGCCTCCAGTTCTTCATCGCTCAAGCAGTGGGGTCAGGTATGCATTCAATCTCCTGAGATGCTTAGGTCAAATCAGACATCGGTTGATATTTCCCACAAGCTTTGTATCACCGTGGAACTGGCATATCTTGCAGGCAGAATACCATTGAAGAACAAAGGTTTTGTGGCTGGGTTAGTGTTTAAATTCTTTTTTTTTCTCTAACATTCAGAAAATGTCCCTATATCAGAGACACTATAATGTAGGAGTGAAAGCTTTTGTAGCCATGAGCTCAATCTCTCCATGTTTAATGAGGATCTTCCAGCTTCCACTGAAGAAAAATACCAGTATTGGAACTTTGTCTTGTTCACCAATATATTTCTCTAAGAGACTTGTTCAGTGGATTCTGAAGGGATGCTACCAATGGTAGAATTAGCCAATTATGTCTCTACAGTCTTTTTTTATTCACTAAAATGTGTTCATTTCTTTCCAGGTTACATTTTTCAAAGCAATCCAAAAAATTGTCACACTAGGGATTAAGCTTTGAAACATGGTCATTTGGGGAAGTATTCCATATCCATGACATAAGAATATGGAAGTTTGAAACCACAAAGAGACCAGCAATAAGATCTAAGAAAAACAGTCTTGGCCAGTACTAAAAATTAGCGGAAATCTGAAATGACAAAATTTAGGCTAAGGATATATTTCTACATGTAAAATGCTTGTCAAACATGAGGATCAGTATTTGGATCCTTAGAATCCATGATAAACATGAATAGGATGGATGCCTGTTATTCTAGTCCTTAGGATGAGGATATAGAAATCATTGGGCCAACCTGGCTAGCTAGACTAGGTGACTATTGTTTTTTTTTTTAAGTTTGCCTCAATATATCAGGTATAAAGAGCTTACAAAAAGATACCCAACATCCACCTACAGTCTTCCTCATGCACATTGATGCAGATGATCCCTCACATGTTTATCCATGCACAATTGAATGCATACACACACATTTTTCAAAACAACATAGATACAAAAAGGACAGTATATATCATAGAAATCACAAAGGTAGAAACATTTTAAGATTTAAGAAGCATGAAAATTTTTCCATTCTTATATCCTAGTACAAATCTCAAGTTTAAGAGGATCAAAGAACTCCACATAAAACCAGAGACATTGAAATTCATAGAGGAGGAAGTGGGAAAACCCTCAAAGATATAGGCACAGGAGAAAAATTCCTAAACAGAACAGCAATGGTCTGTGCTCTAAGATCAAGAATCAACAAATGGGGCCTCATAAAATTGCAAAGCTTCTGTAAGGCAAAAGATACTGTCAATAAGACAAAAAGGCCACCAACAAATTGGGAAAGAATTTTTATCAATCCTTAATCTGATAGGGGACTAATATCCAATATATACAAAGAGCTCAAGAAACTGAACTCCAGAAATACAAATAACCCCATTAAAAATGGGGTGCAGAACTAAACAAATAATTCTCAACTGAGGAATACTGAAGGGTTGAGAAGCACTTGAAAAAATGTTAGACATCCTTAATCATCAGGGAAATGCAAATCAAAACAACCCTGAGATTCCACCTCACAGCAGTCAGAATGGCTAGGATCAAAAATTCAGGTGACAGCAGATGCTGGCAAGGATGTGGAGAAAGAGGAACACTACTCCATTGCTGGTGGTATTTCAAGCTGGTACAACCACTCGGGAAATCAGTCTGGTGGTCCCTCAGAAAAATGGACATAGTACTACCATAAGATCCATCAATACCTCTCCTGGGCATATACCCAGAAGATGTTCCAACTGGTAATAAGGACACACGCTCGCTCCACTATGTTCATAGCAGCCCTATTTATAATAGCCAGAAGCTGGAAAGAACCCAGATGTCTCTCAACAGAGGAATGGATACAGAAAACGTGGTACATTTACACAATGGAGTACTATCAGCTATTAAAAACAATGAATTTATGAAATTCTTAGGCAAATGGATGTATCTGGAGGATATCATGCTGAGTGAGGTAACCCAACCACAAAAGAAGTCACTTGATATGCACTCACTGATAATTGGATATTATCCCAGAAACCTAGAATACCCAAGATACAACTCCCAAAACACAAGAAAATCAAGAAGGAAGAACAATTCCTCCATTGAATAGGGAATAAAATTTCCATGGAAGGAGTTGAAGAGACAAAGTTTTGAGCTAAGAGGAAAGGATGGACCATCCAGAGACTACCGCACCTGGGGTCCATTCCATAATCAGTCACCAAATGCAGACACTATCGCATATGCCAGCAAGATTTTGCTGAAGAGAACCTGATATAGCTGTCTCCTGTGAGGCTTTGCCAGTGCCTGGCAAATACAGAAGTGGATGCTCACCGTCATCTATAGGATGGAACACAGGTCCCCCTATGAGCTAGAGAAAGTACCCAAGAGCTGAAGGGGTCTGCAACCCAATAGATGGAACAACAATATGAACTAATCAGTACTCCCAGAGCTCATGTCTCTAGCTGCATATGTAGCAGAAGATGGCCTAGTCGGCCATCATTTGAAAGAGAGGTCCCTTAGTCTAGCAAACTTTATATGCTCCAGTAGAGGGGAATGCCAGGGCCAAGAAGTGGGAGTGAGTGGCTAGCAGAACAGGGCAGGGGCGAGGGTAGAGGGGATTTTTGGAATAGCATTTGAAATATAAATGAAGAAAATATCACAAGAAAGAAAGAAAGAAAGAAAGAAAGAAAGAAAGAAAGAAAGAAAGAAAGAAAGAAAGAAAGAAAAGAAAAGAAAAGAAAAACTGTGAAGAACTGTATCAAAAATGGAGGCAACATAACATAGGACTTATCAAACATTTCTACTGAATTTAGTAAAATTCATTAAGACAATTTGAGCATTCATAACTTTGTTCCAGGATAATTAGGATATCAGAGGAAAAGGAGAGTGAAGTGGAATTTTAATTCAGCAACATAGATACTTAAGCAAGGGATCACATTGAAAGACCTAGTAGGCCTATATGATATACCTGAAATAACCCATCCTTACTTACTACCTCTGAATGAAATATAGAAACATCTTCATTATATACCTTTAATTCGAATGCAGGTAAAGTTAGTTTGTAGAAGTGAGTAGCCATGTTTGAAAGTGACATCTAATTGAGGGGCAGACAAAGTGATTAATCAGAGAAAGATTTGACAGTTTGAGTCAGAGATAGGATATGCCCAACTCTCATGAGAACAGATTAGAAAGACAACTGACTTAAGAAGGCACAGAATGAGTCAGAGGTAGAGGGAAGTTCATTGAGTGCACTTCACTTGAGTTCTGGCAATGCAGTGACGTTCAGTTGAGGCTAATTTCAATGCAGTTCCCTGTAGTCATTGTAGGTCAGTTTATAGAATTCAAAGGCACCTTTTCCTAGCAGAGCAATTCAATAAGAAGTTGGGAGAAGCTAGTTTGAATCAGCCAGCTTGAAGAGGAGTTTTGAGGCAGAACAGCTCAGTTGAACCATCCAGCCAGAATTCACTAAGAACTAGAAAGTTTAGGCTTACTCAGCAGCAAGTCTCTGATGTGCCAATTATATCTTATGAATAAAACATACCTTTAAAAGAGAGCTGAAGGCAGAGTGCCATAGAACCCAGTGCTAGTAGTCCTTCATGATCTCTATTATGCCCAGTGAATTCTTTAATGATTAATATATAGGAGGACCAGTAGTCTAAATTAATCTGGACCCCCAAGATCTCTCAAACACTGAACCACCAAACAGACAGCATACATCAACTGATGAGGCCCTCAACACACATGCAGTAGAGGACTTCCGAGTCTGTTCATTCAGAGATGATGTGCCTAATTCTCAAGAGACTGGAGGCCTCAGGGAGTTTAGAAGTCAGGTGGGGTGGGGGTGGAGACCTCCACTTGGAGACAGGGGGTGCGGAGGAGGTATGGGATATGGAACAGTTGAGGGTGGATTTGGGGAGAATAAAATATGGAGTGTAAAAAATGAATTAAAATATATGTTATAAAAATGTTAGTGATATTCTATAATTTCCATTAAAGAATATGAAAATTCTGAATATTGCTTTATTATACTTAGATTATTATTATATCTTGATGATTTTAGGCTCTTAGTTAAGATAAAGTAAATATATCAATGTTGCTCTTAATTTAGTTATTGGTAAGTTGGGCATATTTGTTTAGATCTTTTCTAATCTCTATGCTTACTACCAACAATCAGTAAATGTGACTATAAAGTCCATAATTCTCAAGTCATTTATCTATGTTTGAAAAGTTGCTAGCTATATAATAGATGTAACAGATATTCTACCTTAAAATGTATCAGGATATTGCATGAGGATATATAAAGAAAAATGTTTTGGAAGCATCCTGATGGAAAACATGTATGATGCAAATATAGCTATTGTTGCACAAAATAGTCTTTTTACTCTTCTGAGAACAATGT
Source organism: Mus minutoides (assembly GCA_902729485.2). Lineage (NCBI taxonomy): Eukaryota > Metazoa > Chordata > Mammalia > Rodentia > Muridae > Mus > Mus minutoides. The sequence continues at coordinate 304 of LR753596.1, read as the reverse complement.
GGCTAAGCCTGTGAGTGTATAGTCAGATAAGACTTGAACACAAAGCTTTATATAACTTCTTGTGTGCCTGTCAGCAAATTATTCTATGCCTTTAAACTTGGTTACTCATCTATAAAATTGCAACCTTTGTAGTACTGTTTTGAGAATTATTGGACTATTTCATAGAGTATGTTTTGCAAGGTAATTGGCATTGAAGGCATTGAATTAAAACTCAATAAATAGATACTATTAAAACGTAACAGTTTTTATTTCCCTCTGCTGTGTATTTCTAAATACTTGTGCTGCTTTATGGGCACTTCAATTT
>LR753593.1:187982-211086 GCA_902729485.2 Mus minutoides | reverse complement strand
ATGAAATATTTTAGAATTCTGAGTAAATATCTTTCTAGATACTATTCAAACTCCAAATTTGATTTTCCAACATTAGTCTGTCACATTCCTTCTGTGATGTGAGATCTAGACAGAGCTAGGTTTACCTGTAGCATCAGTTTGTAAGGGATACAGGCATGGCGTCAAAGGCATAGAAACCAGTGTAGAGCATGAGGATGCCGGTGCCCAACAGAATGACAAGGCTTGGAAAGGTGGGCACCACTCAAAGTGTACTAATATTTTAGGGCACCAATGTTTATTCTTTAGGGCTTGGATCTCAAATAATAAACAAAATTGGCCATATGTTAGGGGAAATTCAGAGAGAGTTAAATATTTGAAATAAAACAAAAGAACCCCAGACATAAGGACACCGTTTCCAGAAACATCACTACTGCCAACCTATGTCTCAAATCTAGAGCTTGTTCCCGTGTAATTTTTTGGCGGTCCTCCATTTCTTTGCTGTCTATAGTGGAAAGCCTATGTAGATGAATGCTGGGCCTTCTGTATTGACTCACTAAAAAACATGATTTTTGTCATCATCTTCATGATTTTTTTGTTCCTCCAGTCCCCCTACTTTTCTTTCTATCTGTGCCCCGACACACTAGAGTATTGCTATGTTCTTATCTGTTGACTTTTTCCATCTGAAATTTACAGTTCTTGTTCTCTGATTGCCCCCTTTCTATATGGCATCTCGTGTTGTTTTGTGGGTGAAATAGCTTTGCTTGTCTCTCAGAGAATGTTAACAATATTTTCAAATACTTTTTTGTTTGAGCTAATATTCACTCAGTGCTCTTGAAATTCTTTTCTATGGTCTCAATTTTTAGTGTGCAGTAGCACCTAACTTTCATATGTGCTTCATTTTTGTGAACTGCAAGAGTCAGAATCTGAGATCAAATTAAACCCAAGAATATATATATATATATATATATATATATATATATATATATATATATATACATTATATATAATGCATATTACATATTATATTGTATATTGAATATTATATTATTATATTAAATAGCTATATTATATAACATATAAAATATAGTTTAAGGGCTCGGGTCTTACTCTATTCCTAGTATTTCCTATGATTATATACTTATAGATATAAATATATATGTCTATATATAAAATAAAAAACATACAAATCATATATAAAATAATTTATAAAAATCATAATAAATATAAAATAAAATTATGTATGTAAATATATAATTACACACACACACACACACACACACACACACACATATATGATGCTAGGAATAGAGTAGGATCTGAGTCCTTAAAAGGAATAAACAAATGATATCCACACCTAGCCACTTAGGCCCCTGGAGCTCAGCATAGTCTGACTGATGTCTTAGGAATCTGGGTTAAATTCACCATTCATCTTCTCGGTAAGGCATATGCTGCTGAAACATTATTCTAGCTAGCTTCACTGTGAGGTTTGTGTGTATTCTCAACAAAGGCAGTCTCCGGGGTACAGCACTGCAGGCATTCCCAGCCAGATGATATATTCTGAATGCAGAGGCAACACACTAACTTGGGACTTCATCACAATCTTTTCCTAATCTAATAAAAATGTATCCACGGAAACTGTCACTAGTGCTGAGGTTGCGTTGGTAGTTGATTGTACAGCTCCTGTCTGCTGATGATATGGGAGCAGGGGTAGGTGGGCTGAAAGGCAGTACTATGCCCATGAAGTTTTCTCAATATGTCTTAAAGATTGCTTGATGGCTACATGGTCAAATAAATTTAAAGGCTAGTATAAGTGGCCCAAAATATTGCCTTGCAGGACTTCCCAATGATAGTAGAACTAATCTTGGTCTCAATTTCAGCACTAGTGATGTTTTTGGGTGGATAGGTTTTTATTCAGAGGTGTCATCTGTACTCGGTGGTGTCATCTATGTATTATTGGATGTTTAATACAAGCCTGGCTTGTAGCTACAAATGCCATCCTTTTCTACTAGGCCTAACAAACCAAAGTGTCTTCAAGTGTTGCCATATATCCTCTGCAGGGTGAAGGACCACCCTTTGAGGCACTAAAATAGACCTCTAGCACTGGTTCCAAATTCTGGCCAACACTTGCACAGTTCCTGGGAAGCTTTAAAATCCTTCTTGACTAGGTCTTTCCCAAAGGGATCTACATAGTTGTTAGTCTGGGGCTTATTCCAGGTACCAGGAAGTTTGAAAGCTCCCCACATGACTTGTGTGTGTGTGTGTGTGTGTGTGTGTGTGTGTGTATGTGTGTTTGTCTGTCTGTATCTGTGTCTGTGTATATGTGTGTGTTCAGGCTGAGAGACACTGACCAAGTCTGTCTGTCCCTGAACTGGGAAGTGGGGGAGCAATGCATAAAACAATCAGAAATGCTGAGGCCTCTAGTGATTGGACGTGACAAACTCCTGTAGGAGCTGAAGCTACTCATTGCTATGTGGACATCTAGCTTTGTGACCTTGTGTCATTGGCTCACTGTCCAAGCCTTCGCTTTCTCCATGGCAGCATCAGAATAGTGATGTCATTTCATGGGGCAGGATGAAAATGAATTCATCATAATAGAACTCAGTGCAGTATCTGACCTGGGAATGGTGGTAGGGGAGGTTTAGAGAGAATGCTCATTTTTCCATAACACTTCAACATTCTGTAGTAAATTCTTGAATTGTGTGATGCTTTGGAACATTCGATGGTCTAAAGGACTTCTTGGTGTCTTTACAGTGTTCCACTGACTGTCCATAACATTCACATTCCTAATAACAAATTTATCCTTCATTCTTCTAGTTTGATTCCTAAAGGCAAACTGAGTTACGTGTGAAGAAAGCTTCATTTGCTGGACATCACCCTATTACTGCTGCAACTAAATAAATTTCAAGGCCTTTTCCATTTCACAGCATAAAATGTTACCACACTTGACCTGTATTAAGATATTTTGAAGTATATATTTATCAACAAGAAAAACAGTGTGAGTCATATTTACAAAATTTCTTTTCTTTCATGTGGTTCAAAAAAGATACGAAGGTTTTAAAAGTAATGATTTTGTTGTTGTTGCTGGCAGCATTAAAATTCAGATTGATTCTTTGGCTGTTAATGTGTTCTACAATCTTGTAAGTAGGATATTTTAAATCACCTGTTTTCGGCTAGTTAAAACAATGTAGGGTTTGAAGTTAAATAGACTGGGTCTCTGATGTGCAGCTCCTTGGACCTCCTCCCCCAATTACTCAAATATTTATAATTACAATACCAAGAAGCCTATGTGCATATGCCCCAGTACAGGGGAATGCCAGGGCCAAGTAGTGGGAGTGGGTGGGTAGGGGAGCAGGGTGGGGGGGAGGGTATAGGGGACTTATGAGATAACACTTGAAATGTAAATGAAGAAATTCTCTAATAATAAATAAATAAGTAAATAAATTAAAAAAAAAAAAAAAAAACAATACCAAGAAGCCTAAAACACTGGAAGAGAATGCTTTCAAGCTGGAGTTGGTCCCCTGATTGGAACATTTAATAGGTGGAACCATAGGACACTCTGGTACAGAACTGCATTTCTTCTCGGGCAGCCTATGTCCTTCCCCTTAGATAGCCATTCATCTAATCTTGGAGCAGTTCGATTACATGTGGTTACTGCAAGTGCTGTGGAAAACCCCACCTGGAGTTTATCATATTTAAAGGTTTCAGAAACCTTGCATTTGAAGGCGATAACAGCCTTTCTTAATCACGGTGCCATTGGGCAAGCACAGGTGTGCCGCATATCACTCAATCTCTTTCCTGAGGACATAAGGTTGTTCTTTGAAATAATTTGGCTCTCTCTGCATCTCTCCTTCCTCCCACCTTCTCCTTAAGCCAAAGGATCAACATTTCCCAGCCTTACCCCTCCATACTCAGCAAGGTAATTCTTCTATTTTTCATTTTAACACATTTCACCTGATCACTCATGGTGCATACTTCTCCTGCATACATGCTTTCTGGATATTTCTGGAACACAAAAGGCTAGCTGAAAATCTTCTAGAAAGTGAGGCAGGGCTTGCAGAAATAGAATCATATTAGTAAAAGTACACACCTAGCTGAAAAATAAACCTACAAGGAGGTTCTCCTTCCTTCCGCTAAAGTCAATCCCCCATTAGAGTCCTGGAGAACTATGGTGTGATGGACAGTTTGATAATAAAAAGAGCAGAAAGCAGATTGCTTTCAGTCTGTACTGGCCACAAGCAAAGTGCTAATGTTGAAATAATTGTGAAAGAAAAGCAAAGGTCTTTTGTTCAGGTGTGCTCCAGAAAGCCTCTTTATACTATTTTTTTAAAATTATAATATAATTACATTATTTTCCCTTCCCTCCAACCTCTCCTTGCTCTCTCTGAAGCTCATGGCTTCCTTTCCCTCAATTGACTCTCTCTCTCTCTCTGTCTCTCTCTCTCTGCCTCTCTCTCTGTGTGTGTCTCTCTCTGTCTCTCTCTCTCTCTCTCTCTCTCTCTGTGTGTGCACACGCGTGCATGTGTTTTCTTAAATACACAAGTACTGCCTAATCAGTCCATATAATTTTACTTGTATTTATATGATCTCTATGATCTCAGAACTGACCACTTGGTATTGAATAAGCAATTGGTGTGGGGAATATCCCTGGGGAAGCCCATTATGCCGACCCTACCTCCATCATTCACTAGTTGCCCTTAGGTCTCTGTCTGAGGTTGAGGCCCCATGAGCCTCCCTCTTCCATGATAGCTTGTCCATTGCTGTAGCGAACCTTTATCACTTTAGCTGTGAGAGAAAGCCAAACCCCTTGACATGCCCTCAGGTCCTGGCTAAAGTTATAGCCTCAACCTACTTTTTCATCTTTTTCTCTGTGGACATTTTTCTTCAGCTAACTTATTTCATTCTCATTCTGCAAACAATACACTGTAGGACTTGCTAGGATGTTTGTGCCACAGCAGTCAATTAGTTACATTTGGAGAAAGCTGAATAAACATAACAGAGAGAGAGAGAGAGAGAGAGAGAGAGAGAGAGAGAGAGAGATGTTCTGGAGACATTTTTAACACCACCTCCCATCACATTCTACACACAAAGTTTCCAAATTCTTTAGAGGGAAGAACAGATTGGTCTGCCTGGTGTCAGGGTCTTGCCTTTGCCCATATAGCGATTTCGGGAAAGTCAGGCTCCGTAGCCACAGGATTACTCAGTCAGAACTCCCAGTACTCCCTATTAGAAATGCTCACGGATATGACCTGCCAGCTCCTGGAGTAGTTTATAGGACAGACTTCTTTGAGAGACCACAGAGAATGGAGTCTCTGGACTACCCAGCTGGTAACAAAGTGTTGGCTAATTAGTTTCCTTTGCCCTTGAAACTTGTAACAAATTAAAGCCCCTGTTTCCAAAAGCTGTGAAAGGATATTTTCAGGGAAATTCCAGGCCTCTGTCAGGGCGAGTAGATAGAGGAAGAAATGTTTAGAAGAAAGATAAACAGTGAGAGTTTTTCATACAAGAATGATTGCTTTATTATGTATTTTGGTTATGGGCATTAGCATGATAATTCTATTATCTCATTATGATTTAATATAGTATTATGAGATGGTGTAACACGAGCTGACTGAGAGCACATGCTGAAGCCCTCACCGACATGTGAGTGAAGTCAGCCACTGAAAATGGATCAAGGAGGAGTGAGACTTAAATGCCCCTAGAAAACTTTTCTATCATCTACTCAACGGGAAATCTTTTGCTGGCAGCATGTGGATTCAAGATTACCCCAGAATCTCAAAGAAGTGAGACAACCAACAGTCCATCCCACCCAGCTATGGTGCCTATGAACCACATGAAAAACCAACATCACATGATAACCCCACGTGTACACTGGCAGTAACCAACCTCTCCAGTTGGGCTTAAGACCTACTCAACACAATGGAAAACAGGCCTGGACACCTAGCCAATAGTGCAGTGCTTGTAAGGTTGAAGTTACTGGAGGAGAATCTACAACTGCCACTTTACTAAACCAGCCTGATCTCTAACAACAATATGTTTGTCCTTATACCCACAGATAAGTGGGTATAAGTGGGTGTCTCTTTGCAACAGATGGAGACCACTTCAGAAAACTCACAATAAATGAAAATTCAGAGTAGTGAAGACCAGTTCCAATGGACATGTCTATAAAACCCTCCTGCCGCTAAGGCTCAGAGAACGTGGAAGAAGAGGGAGCAGGACGATCATATGGGCCAGAGGGTCAGGGAGTTTGCTGTAAGATTGTGTTTCCTAATCTTAGTAGCTATGCTCGTACAGTCTCACCATCATGACTATGTGTCTAACCATGGGCTGGACATCTATTGTGTTCTAGAACAATAGACATGCCAAAGCTGACTGGGGAATGCCATCAAGGCCTCAAACACACACACATACACACACAACACACAACAAACAAAAAAAGCAAACAAACAAGCAAATAAAGAAAAACCCTAAGGCAACTAAAAAAACGCAGAGAGCAGAGGAAATAGTCTTCCCCAGTGAAAAGCACACCAGTTGTTTATCCAATACCCAATAGTCAAACCCTGATCATGCATGGTCAACATACATGCAAGTTAACATTATACAGATTGAGGAGGTTATAGTTAGTAATAAATATGTATACATATGTGTGCATTAAAAACAATGAAAAAAGAGGCCATGAGTTTGAAAGAGCAAGGAGGGGGATATGGGTGGCTTTGTGGGGAAGGAAGGGAAAAGGAGAAATGTTGTATTATAATTATCATTTTTACACTTGATCTTAGCCTAAAGGCTGAGAAGCGATATGATCGTAATTTTAATGACCCTAGAATAATTAGGCAAAGCTGAAGAAACATTTGCAAAATCTTTTCAGATTAATGAACAATTAATTACTGTACATCAGTCTGTACAATAATCTGTATAATAGACCCAGTCAGCATAAATTTTTCTCCCTCTTAAACTTTCTGTGAAGATGTGTCTGGGTTTTAGAGACCTTTATGCTGAGATCTGAGTCAAAGGCAAAGGGCACCTGTTATCCTCAGTTTTCTTCATAAGTGAAAAGCAAGAGGTAAATATCATAGCTGAATGGAAAAGCAAATTGCATTTTAAATTTTTATGTTGGTTTTCCCACATGAGGCCCGCAGACTTGTTCAGCCGTACAGTTACAACAGAGACTCCTAAAATGTATACCTGAGGCTTCAACTTTTGAGTGTGTCTATTGAGTGAATATTTTCTATATTGTTGCATGAGAACCTGTTAAATAACATTTTTCCATTTATAGCATAGCTTCATATGCATGATATACCTCATAATATACCATAGGTATACATACAATCATATTTATTTACAATTATTATTGCATCTTATAAAAGTGTGCTAGAGAATACATTCATTAATGAGATAAAGCTATAATTAGCATTATCCAGTTAATTTAACAGAGGATTTAAAAGCAAGAAATTAGCTCCTAAAACATAAATCTTTGTATCCACTTAATTTAACTGTCAATGGGATATAGTCCCAACAGAAAATAATTTCAGTTGTCACTGTAAATCTTTAGGGGCAACATGTCAAGGATTTAGTTATCACTAGGTGTTATGGAATGAATTGTGCCCAATCCCTAAGTAATATATTGAACTCTGATCCCTAGTCCCTCAAAAGTTAAACTTAATTGGATGGAGGATTTCTGTAAATGCCGTTAGTTAAGATAACATCTTTCTAGACTAGACTATGCCCTTACTCCAATATTACTTATGTAAAGAAGAGATTTGAACTGTAGACATTCAGGGATGGATACCATGTGAAGACATGACTAAGAGAAGATGGTGAGTCTTAAGCTAGCTATGGGAGGATGCCCTGTGCCCATAGTCTCTGCCAGGGAAGTAGCCCAGTGGACAACCTGCTTGTGCTTCTAGCTGACAGAGCTATGAAACTGCATTCCTGTTGATCTGACACTGCTTTGTGATACTTTGCTATCCTAACCATAGAAACAGATATCCCTTGCCAAGTCACCACACCAATGAATAGTATAACCGTGTATAAGGTGGGGACTTCTGACCTCTACCTCCCTGAAACAGACTTTCACTTTGGAAACTTCAAGTCCTGTTCATCATTTGCGTTGGACTTTCATACAGTCTAGGGAGACTCCATTGCAGTACAATACACATCCAGAAGGGCCTATAGAATTGACACATCCAGTCTCTGATATTTGAAATTCAGAATAAATCACAGACTTAGTAAAGCTGCCACATTCACATTCCTTCTTCTGGTTCCTGCTCCTTGGCTTTGGTAACCCCCTCGACTTACGCTCAACTTGTGTGCTTGGAAAGTGGAAGAGATTCTACAGTTTGTGATGCTGTGATTCTAAATTTAACATTCTGCAATCAGTGATGAGGTAAGGCATATGTTAGGAACATTCAGTCTGTCCTTTTTCCTTTCCACTGTCATCTATCAGCAGTTTTAAAACACAGAGCGTGCTCTGCAGCCTCGGCTGTTGGGCCTCACCCTCCCTCCTCAGTCTCTGGTTCATTTCTCAAAGGAAACCACTTTGAACAGTTTCCATATTTAGCTCTTCCTGTAGTTACCACCGTCACTTTAATAACGTGCTTAGGCTACATTTCCTTGATCAACCCTAGACATTATCTCCGTGCTCGCTAACTCTTGCTACTTTTAAGGGAAGAACCACGGACTCAGCAGACGTGGCTGATAGCCTGCAGGTCAACAGGTCCTATTCAGAGTGCCATTCACTGTGGATATAGATTGAGCAAAGAGATTTGGCTTCAAAGGGAAGCAGAAATATTTCTGCTGGGCACAACACCAGGCAGGAAGAACTTTGCTTTAGTCAGTCAGGCTCACATTGGACCTGCATAGTCATCTCCTCTGTGTGTGTGTGTGTATATATCTATATATCTATATCTATATATCTATATCTATATATCTATATATCTATATATATATATATATACATACATAGATATATATATACACATACATACACACATATATATGTTTATAATTATAGATAGATATAGATATTATATACATATATAATTATAGATAGATGTATCACATATACACATATATGCATATATGTATATAATTATAGATATAGATGTTATATATGTATATAATTATAGATAGGTCATTGTCTTAGTCAGGGTTTCTATTCCTGCACAAACATCATGACCAAGAAGCAAGTTGGGGAGGAAAGGGTTTATTTGGCTTACACTTCCATACAGCTGTTCATCACTAAGGAAGTCAGGACTGGAACTCAAGCAGGTCAGGAAGCAGGAGCTGATGCAGAAGCCATGGAGGGATGTTCCTTACTGGCTTGCTTCCCCTGGCTTGCTCAGCCTGCTCTCTTATAGAACCCAAAACTGCCAGCCCAGAGATGGTCCCACCCACAAGGGGCCCTTGATCACTAATTGAGAAAATGCTTCGCAGCTAGATCTCATGGAGGCATTTCCCCAACTGAAGCTCCTTTCTCTGATAACTCCAGCTGTGTCGAGTTGACACAAACCTAGCCAGTACAATTAACCCCTTGTTAACTTGACACACAAATACATCACTAATAAGCCTCAATCCTTAGTTCTTACTCAACCCCAATATCTTAAATAAGTTTAAAAGTCCCACAGTCTTTACATATTAAAAAGTTCAATCCTTTTAAAACATCTTTTAAAATTCAAAGTACTTTAAAATTCAAAGTCTCTTAACTGTGGGCTTCATTTAAAAACTTCCTTCAATAGGGAAAAATATCAGGGCACAGTCACAATCAAAAGCAAAAATCCATCTCCAACCTTCCAATGTCTGGGATCCAACTCACGATCTTCTGGGCACCTCCAAGGGCTTGGGTCACTTCTCCAGCCATGCCCTTTGTAGCACACACGTTGTCCTCTAGGCTCCAGCTGCCTGTACTCCACTGCTGCTGCTGTTCTTGGTGGTCATCTCATGGTACTAGCATCTTCAAAACGCTGCTGTCTTCCACTGTAACTAGGCTTCAACACTAGCCTCTCATAGGCTCTCTTCATGGTGCCAAGCCTCAACTCCTTTGCATGACCCCTTCAATCCTGGGCCATCAATTGCAACTGAGGCTGCACTTTCACCAATGGCCTTCCATGGCCTCTCACAGTGCTTCCGTGGCCTCAGCTGCTCTGCATGACCCCTTTATGCCTTCAAAACCAGTACCACCTGGGTAACTCTTACACATTACCAAGTCCAGCCACAGCACAAGGCTATCTCTGGAACACAGCCTCTGTGCTCTCAGAAAACACTTCCCAGAAGATGTCACCTCAATGATGCTCGTCTCTTCTTAATCACCGCTAATTTCTTAGCTCCAGCTAACCAGCATCAATAGTCCCAGTAATTCAAAGTTTTTGCTTTAGTAGTTCTGGTATCTTGTTAATCACAGCTTACTCTTCAACCCCAGCTAACCAGAACCACAGAATATTCACAATCAAATTAGTGATGGCCCTGAAAAAAGTCTTTAATCTTCCCTCTGAAATTTCACAAGCCAGGCCTCCATCTTCTGCACTGTTCTCAACATTATCTTCCAAGCTCCTACACAACATCTCACAGAGTTCTTAACACCGAATAGATCTTCTAACCCAAAGTTCCAAAGTCCTTCCACAGTCCTCCCCAAAACATGGTCAGGTTGTCACAGGAATACCCCATTCTGCTGGTACCAATTTGTCTTAGTCAGGGTTTCTATTCCTGCACAAACATCATGACCAAGAAGCAAGTTGGGGAGGAAAGGGTTTATTCAGCTTACACTTCCATACAGCTGTTCATCACTAAGGAAGTCAGGACTGGAACTCAAGCAGGTCAGGAAGCAGGAGCTGATGCAGAAGCCATGGAGGGATGTTCCTTACTGGCTTGCTTCCCCTGGCTTGCTCAGCCTGCTCTCTTATAGAACCCAAAACTGCCAGCCCAGAGATGGTCCCACCCACAAGGGGCCCTTGATCACTAATTGAGAAAATCTTCACAGCTAGATCTCATGGAGGCATTTCCCCAACTGAAGCTCCTTTCTCTGTTGATAACTCCAGCTGTGTCAAGTTGACACAAACCTAGCCAGTACAGTCATATATATGTAATTATATACATACATATGTGTATGTATGTATGTATGTATAATATATATATATATATATGTGTGTGTGTGGATAGAGAGAGAGAGCGAGAGAGAGCGAGAGAGAGAGAGAGAGAGAGAGAGAGAGAGAGAGATGGGCAGATAGGCAGATGTCATGGACACTCCTGAATGTATGATCCAGGCAATCCTTAAGATTCTTCCAACCCAAACCATCATTCCTTCTCTTGATACACATTCCTCCTCTCACCGTCTCTCTGCTGGGTAACAGATTTACCCGCTCTCCATCTTCACAGCCAGTGAGCTGCACTCTAGGTCTTTCTCTGATCACCTGAGCATGGTTTTCAAATCTGTAGGTGTTTCTCTATACCCAAGTCTGTGTCCTATTCAAGTATGCTATACACATGGAGGTCAGAGGTCAACTTGGAATGTCATGCCTCAGGAACTATCCACCTTGATTTTTGAGACAAGATCATATTGTGACTTGGAGCTTGCTGTTTAGGCCAGACTGGCTTGTCACAGCCAAAGAATCATGAATGTCTACACACAGTCTCTCTCCTGCTCCCTCCACTTCCCCTCCCTCCCCCTCCCTCCCCCTCCCTCACCCTCCCCCTTCCTCCCCCCTCCTCCCTCTCTCTGCAACTTCACCAGTGTGCCACCACACCTGACTTCTTACATCAGTTCTAGGAATCTAACTCAGGTCTTCATGCTTATTTGGCAAGAGCTTTACTTGGTGAGCTCTCTTCCAGACCACATCTTACCTCTGTATTTTTATCGTTTCCATTTGACCAGGACAGTTTTACATAATAGAAGGTGTTATCATGTCATTTGGTTGTCCCCCAGTTTCTTTGATAAGAGTGCTCATGACTATCTGGATACAACCAAAGCTTAAAGTCCTGACACCTACCCTTTCTTTTTGAAGTGGTCCCAGTGTTTTCCTCAGTGCACTATTATCCAGAGCCCACATGGAAGCTGACATGCACAGAAACTTGATGAATAAGTGTATCATGAATAAATGAATTGACTGAATGGATGGATGAGCCAATATCTCAACAGGTATCGAGCCTGCCAGACACATGCGCATGTCTCATACTGACAGGAAAGCTATTTTCTTCCTTCTTAATAGATAAAATCCTAGTCTATGTGTCATTTTTTGTTAAGGTTCTGATGATGATCTCAGGTTCAATCAATTTCTTCTTATTTGTAATTCTGGGGGCATTTTAGTCACCTGCGTTTGTAGATCTTAATACGTGTGATGGTTACTTATGAACATGTAGTGTATTATCAAATGGGGACATTTGACAGCAAATGAAGACTCACTTCCTCTCTCCAAGTCTGGCAACCATAAGAAATCATACATTATTTTAATCCCCACCACTAATTTTATCCTTAGCCTCATTACACTGCTCCTGGATGTCTATAATAGCTTTGTAAGGATGTGCACTGCCTACATCTAAACACCTGCTCCTCATGGCCCTGTTAGATGAACCCTTTTGATTCTGAGAATTAGAGATCTGCAGACATGCTAGAACACTGATGAAATTGGTGGTTTGGACTCCTTATTCAATGGTCATTAACTCTAAGAAGTAACTGGCATGTTGGCACACACCTATAATCCCAGCATCTTGGAGACTTGGGCATAGAAATGCAAATCCACAGTCAGCCTGGGATATATAACAATAACCTATCAGAATTATAACAGTGTTTCCTGAAGACTCCCCATTTTAGCCTCCCTGACCTTTCAGAGTTCCTGATACCCTCAGTTGTAAAATAGAATATCGTTTTGGTGGGTAGGACAGCTTATTTAGTACATATTTAGCTACCTGGCTACTTCAAATTATTCATATTTTGAGAGTAAATATATAGTGAAGCTGAAATGTTCTGCAGAACAGGAAGGAGTCATGTCTAAGCCTAAAGAGAACTTAATAATTCTATTCCCCTGCTGCCAGCAATCTTACACTTCACCTGAGCCCTGTCAAATAATTGCCATTATTTCTATTTCACTAGGTCACATTCATGGCACATGAAGTCTGGATGTGGCCAAATTTAAGTAAACGTTCACAGAACTGTGTTTTGCACAACAACTAAGTAAGTTTAGACTTTAGAGGAAGTTAGCTGAGAAACACTAATCTAAGGCAAGCATTTCTGCGCATACTGTTAATGCTACTGTGGATTGCATGGCCATAGTTGAGTTCCTTTGAATAACACGTTGTTACTGTTGCTCTCGCACTGTCTCAACCTGCCCCTGCCGCCAATGACTGGACAGGCAACACAGAACATTTTAACAAGCGTCCTATTACCTGCGAGCAGGCATCCGGTTTCCTGTGTTAGAAGTAGGCAGTTCTCCTGGGATTGATCCGTCTGTTCAAAACACTTCGGTAGGAAAAATGTGGTCTTAATAATGTCTAGTCACCTGTGGCTTGCAAAGTAGTTAATGCTTATTAACTCATTAATCCTCCTCACGAACAGTATGAGGACAGTAGATAGCCAGTTGCTTTGTCTTCCTTGCTAAGGGAGCACAGACTGTGTGGGACAGACACACCAGCGGCAAATCTCAAGAAGTGACACTCAGTATGAAAGATATTTAGAAACTGATATCTTTTCTACATTCCCCGTTTTGCTTTTACTTTAACTCCAAGAGGAAATCTCCTCTTTGCAACTATCGTAACAAAACCTTTACCATTGAGTATACCTAGCAAAAGATCCTGGCTAAAATGCATATCCTGGGCTGGTGAGATGGCTTAGTGAATAAGGCCACCAAACCTGCCAGCCTAAGATCAATTTCCAGGACCTACATGGGGGAATAGAGAAAAACAACTGATTCCTACTAACTGTCCTATGGCATCTACATGTGGGCTGTGCCATACATGTACACACACACATATACACTATGTGCCATACATGCAAGTATACAGACACACACACACATATACACATACACACAATGCACACACATATACAAGTTGTGCCATACATGCAAGTATATAGACATACACACACACACACACACACACACACACACACACACACACACACTGCAATGATACTCCTTCAGCTGTGTGGAGAATGGCCACCTTAGTCACTTGCGCCATGACCATTCTCTAGTATTTTCCAAAATGGCACATCTGACACTTTTTGAGACTCCTACTTATCTATTGGGCAAGTAGATTTATTAAACCTCCTAATCTTCCCCCAAAACATTTTTTTGTTTTTGTTTTTTGGGTTTTTTGTTTTGTTTTGTTTTGTTTTGAGACAGGGTTTCTCTGTATAGCCCTGGCTGTTCTGGAACTCACTCTATAGACCAGGCTGGCCTCTAACTCAGAAACCTGCCTGCCTCTGCCTCCCAAGTGCTGGGAGTAAACGTGTGCACCACCACCGCCAGCCCCCAAAACATTGATAAAGCATACAACAAAAATAAAATCAATGGAAGGTACTTTTCCAAAAGCCCTAAGCCCTGGCCTCTGGCAAGTCCAGACTTTCTTTTTTCTGTATCCAGAGAGTAGCAATGTGTCCTAGTTGAGAAAGAGCATTAGATACTTAGGGTTAGATCTGAAGGACTAATCCTGTTCTCGTCCATTTCTACTTCTTTCCCTTAGATCTGTTAGTGGGAGATGGTTTCTGGGGATCTCTCCAGCCAGCAGGCATGGTTTGGATCTGCGTGTTTCTCAGAGAACATATTTCCACCTATTATTTTCATAATGAACTATGCAGAGCCCAAGGACATGGGAGGCTGTTTATTCATCCGTATCTGCATTTATTCATTTAGCAAATGCTTTCTCATTATCTGCCATGTGCCCAATGGTATGCTGAGCTCCTGGGAATAGTGTAATAACCAGGCTTACTGGGAGAAGAAGCAGGTGGGCTACTTAGCACTCGGCCTCACGTTTGTAAAAGGCCCCTAGTTGAGACTGTAGACATAGTTCTTAAATTACATTTTATATTGGTCATAAATAAAGGCAATCTGTAAAACATAAGCATTTATGCATTTATAAGAGCTTGTTGTGCATTCTCAGTTTCCTAAGATGTAAGCTGTCTCCGCACTGGATGTGGCATAGGTCCTTTACCTATCTCTATGATTTGTATAAATGGGTCAGATATCCTCCCTGTGTCTCATTATTCTGTAATAATGTAGATGTCCTTCTCCTCAAGAAATACAGAAGGTGGTCTGCCAGGGCAAGAAGACATCTCCTGGGAAGAGCCATGGCATAAAACGTTAAACAGCTGTTACAGTCCCCCAGGGAATACCTCACGTCAGTTTAAGAGAATAGAGCTTAAGAGCCAGAGGTTTTCTCAAGCCCCACAAGCAATTGATGGTATGAGAGAGCTGAAATGGAGATGCCCTGCTCCTTCCTCCACCATGGAACAGGCCTTCAATACAAGAGAGGCACCAGGATTGTCCTTGTCCTTGTGCTGTGGACCCTTGCTTTGTTCCTGGGACACTCAGCTTTTTTTCCTTCCTTCCTTTATTCCTTCCTTCTTCCCTCCTTCCCTTCTCTCTCTCTTTCCCCTTCCTGCCATTCCATATTACTCATTTTATTCATTCATTTATTCTCCCTGTCTACCATGTCTCTACCTAGTTTCTATTCTCTCTTTCCCTCCCTCCTTCCTTCCTTCCTTCCCTCCTTCCTTCCTTCTCCATCTCCACTTCCTTCTCGGTCTCCATGGCTTTGCTCTCATCGTCCTTGCCTTTTCACTAAATGACCCCCGTTATTCATTATTCCTACCAACATTAGAAGTTGACTGGCTCCCCACATCAAAAGAAAGTTCGTTTTTAATCAGAACAATATTTGCACTGTGAGCTTTGATCTTGCCTTCACGTGCCTCGGGCCAGAGCAGGACTCACCACAACAGAAAACTCCAAAGCTCACATTGTGTCCAGAGCCAGGCCACTGGGATGTGGTTATAGTTGTTACAGAATTAGGATCACTTAGATTAGGGTTGTGTTTTGTAGATTTCAAGTACATGAAGAAGAGGAGGTAAATACACATGTATATACATGTGAGCACATACACACACATACATACACACATGCACACACAACTCCCTTTTATGAGACTAGACAAAACCAACAAAAACAGGCCAGAGTAACTGTTGACCTGCCTGATTTTGATAATATTATTTCCTTGAGTTTTAGACAAGAGCAGAGTGAAAAAAAAATTAACTTTACATTCCCCCCCCCCAATTTCCAGAATTATCTGTGAACTGTACCAAAGCCTTTTCAAATTCAACATGCCAAGGTTGAACTTACTATTTCTTCCCAGAAAATTGCTATTTCTCTTCAGTTTTTTTTTTTTCAGTCTGCAAGCAGGCTCCCACACTAGAAACCTTAGATTCATCCCACACTCCTTTCTCTCATTCACTGGGTTTCGTCAATTCTGCCACCTCAAGGAATCCAATTACTGCCTCTCCTTCACTCCATATGTCATAAGACTGCCAAGGAGATCTGTCTAAATGCAAATAGGATTGAGCATTTTCCCATCGTAAACAGCTTCTAGTGTCCCCTAGACACACCAGAGCACATTCACTTCCTTCAGCATGGAAGAGCCTGGTGGTCTATCAGACCTGCTGAAGCATTCAAGGCAGCCCTGCGACTACCATAGGGTACCCACAGCACACATCTGACCTGCTGCTTGTCAGTGACTCTTTTGTTTCTCCTCCAATTCCTTATGCACCTGCCATAGTCTCTCTTCCTTCACAGCAGCTATAGTTTCACTCTTTCTTTTCCATTCACTTCATCACTGTCCACACCTCTAGCTGCCTGAGACCTCTCGGGGTCATCGGTGGCTTTGTCTTTCACGTCTCTCTGATTTACTGGAAGAGAGATGGGATCCAGAGTTAGACAAACAGATATGAAGATGCTTTTCCTCTCAGAATCTCCATTGCCTCACATATATTGTGGATACATCTCAACCTCAAGGGCAAATTAATCTAACATCAAGTTTTCAGTAAATACTAGTTTTCCTATAGAAAATCATAGACAAGCAACTGCACAGTGACTAAAGAATATGGCCTAAAGTCCTGAGGATGAGACCTTGAGGCTCAGCACCCTCCATATTCTTATTAAGGGATCTTGAGTAATTATTTTTGAATGAGTAAATTACTGTTCTTGTCTTGCCTTTGTCTGTTATAAAAGTACATACTTCACAGAGCACTTCTGAATATCAAGTACTGGAAAAGCTAAAGTCACGATGTTTGGTGCAAGGGATGCTGGCTCTAACCATTTTCCTCCTATTCATGCCTTGCTCAATCATAATTGTGTTTTTTCCACATGCTTTTCCTTTATGAACTTAAGGGTTCTTAAAGGGGCCAGATAAGAGTATATCCTTATCTCCTACCAAGAGACATTGTATAAGGTTTTGAAATTGTTTCTCCAAATCGTTGAAGCCTAGAATAATCCATCTGAAGTTTCAGTTCTGGACTTCATCTGAAGTTTCAGTTCTGAACTATGGCTAACAGCACATTATAGGCACCTCCCATCAGGCTTCCTGTTGCTCACATCCACACGACTCATTCTAAGCCCCATTCCAGACTTCTCAAGGAAGCTTTCCATGATACTTCCCATAGACATTCACATCTCTGTCTTAGATCTCGGAGAACGGTGTTCAGCTGATTTTTTTTAAGTTATTGTTTCACACAAGTGACCTTGGTGGCTTGTTAGATGTTTGATTGACAGGGCCTGTTTTCTGAAAGATCGTGGTACCACCAACATGTGACACTTGGTGAAGGTCCCTTGAACGAATAGTGTCACCTGGCTAGGAGGCCTCCCTGGCACCATTTTTGCCTATTTACTGTCCTTCCCTATTTACTAATTTCTTCATAGGTCTTCTCCAGCAATGAATGAGTCTGGGCCATCTCTTCTTCAATGAGAACTTCCTTTCCTATTTCAGATAACAATCTGTCAATTAAAGACCTTTTCTCTTCCATCCTTTCTGCAGGGAGTCACAGAATTTGAGGTATTTTCATAATTTTTTTTCTGGTTTTTCGAGACAGGGTTTCTCTGTGTAGCCCTGGCTGTCCTGGAACTCACTTTGTAGACCAGGCTGGCCTTGAACTAAGAAATCCGCCTGTCTCTGCCTCCCGAGTGCTGGGATTAAAGGCGTGCACCACTAGGCCCAGCAAGACAGTCTTCATTTTTATTTCACCTTTCTTGACATGGGTAATAGATTTCAAATGATATTTAATTTAGCACTTTAAATGACACATACAGTTCTAAACACACACACACACACACACATATACACTTTTAAAAGCATGTCCTTAGTTCCTATCTGAGAGGCTATCCACATGACATAGCACATACAGCAAAGAGAAAAACCATGTGCTCAACAAACATGTTACCCAACCAGACTGAGAGCAGCAGGTTTTAGGAGGTTTTCCTTCGTAGGGCAGCAACCCAATATAAAACATGCTCAGAGAACTTAAAGTAAATTTAATGTTCTTATGTTTGAGGTTCAGTTACAAAGAAAACAGCATGTGATTTGATTTTACTGAAAGCATGTCTTCCCTTTGCTTCCAAGTCATGGCCTAGAATTGAAAATTGATCTTACCTAGAAAGAATTTAGAAACTGAAAGTCTCCTATCTGTCCAAACTGATTGGAGGCTAGAACGGAAGGCCAGCAGATTCCACTGATGACTATACTGAGCTGCATTTGTTTGCAGAGTCAAGAAATGCAAACCTTTATTACAACCATTTATAAGATGAGGAAAAGAAAACCTTTATGTGTTTTCTTTTTAACTCTGTTCTCATTTTTGTACAAAGCTAGAGTTTTCCAAAAGAATAATAGTTCCTCCAATCTTCAGGTGACAGAAACTGCAGAGATTAAGAGAAAAACAAACCCCACCTCAAATCTATTACCTCCACATCTCATTTCTGGAGTCTAATATTCTAACTATTGACTCAGTCTCTGTGGCTTTTGGTTTTCCCTAAGCCTTGTCTGCTTCTCTCTAGGATGGAGCATTTTTCTTTCTGGGTATGCTGAGCTTTGGGTTCTAAACTGTTGAAGACAAATATGGTGTCACTGTATCCAAGTGGCCTGACCACCCTCCTCTGTATAACCAAGTTCTTGATTTTGATGTTGCAGCACAGCAGTACAGAATTCAAAGTGGTTCTGCCCACTGTGATCCCAAGGTCATTCTGTGCCTCTACCCTCTCACTCCCTAGCTGCTAAATTAAAATGTAAGCAAATCAGCTTAATCAATAATTTCAAGTTAATAATAATAACTAAGTCTGATACATTGGTCAGTTTCTAAAACCTAATGACAAAAACCAAATACAAATAAGAACTGATAATAGAAAGGAAATTTATAGCAAGACAAATATGGTACACTTAAATAAGAGAGTGGTAGATAGGTAGATAGATATAAAAAATATATGATAGATTTATATGTATATAACTACTGGATAGTTCATTGACTGATGGATAGGTAAATATAGATGAGTCCATAGTAAAAGAATTTTAAGATACCTATTTTTTTAGACACTTTTAATTCTTTTCTTTATTTATGAAGGTCATATAATAAGGCTCATTTTCAATTAAGTATTGGAAATAGGTCAAAGAAATACTCTGTTCTTAGTCCTTGTTCTTATCATAAAGAAAAGACAAGGCAGACCTAGTCTATAGGGAAGGATTAGACATGTAGATGGTTCAGCGGTTGTTTTGCCTAGCTTCTTGCCAATGATTCTACTAGGATCATGTCCTGGTTAGTTTTTATATCAACTTGACACAACCTATAGTCATGTATGAAAACAATCATAGCTAATAAATATTGTCCCATGGGCATGACTGTTAGGCATTAAAACGATTGTTCACGGATGTACAAAAGTCCAGTCCACTGTGGGCAACACTATCCCTAGCCACGTCTGAACATGACCTGGTGAGCAAGTCAGAGAAAGCAGCTGTTGGTTCCTAATCATCTGGTCCCTACCTTGATTTCCTGCCTAAGCTTCATAATGGACTGTGACCTAGAAGTTTAAGATGAAATAAACCCTTTACAATCCTGAGTAGCTTTTGGTCAGAGTGTCTTATCATAGCAAGAGAGTGAAACTAACAGATCAGTATGCTTCCTGGGAGTAGAAGCTATTCAGCAGCAAGAGATTAATGGGGTGGAGAAGGCATTGCAAGGGTGATTTTTTTCTAGGGGCCAATATTGAAATTGCTACTGATATCAATTGAAGAAATGCATTGCCTGGTAGAAAGGACTCTTCTTTATTTCCCTTCTTACAATATTACATGGATGAGTTGTCCATTTCCTCCCTTCTATACTATCTGCTGCCATGAATATAATGTTGTTAGGGCAGAGAGGAGGAAAAAAACAAAGATAGTTTTTGTTTACAGAAGATATATATCAGTGTGTGTGTGTGCACTTGCATGTGCATGCGCCCATCTGTCTATGGTATTTGTTGATGAGCCCTAACTACACGGTACTAAGTGTAATATTAAATGTGAGTACTGAGTAGTACTCAATGATACCTTTAAAATGTTCTCTTGATGAAGCTCTGAGGATGTGGCTACTGTGGGTCAGTCACTCCTGGCCTTAGATGCTGGCCAAGTTCTAGATACTTGTGCTGATTCGCTGAAACTTGATCAGCAAGTATGAGGTAGTCTACAGAAGATAGTGTTAAGAACATGTTGCAGCTGGGAAAGTGTCTGCCCTGGTAACCTGGTGGTTCTGGCTTTCCTGCTGCTTTCGGCCACTTTCCCAGACAGGAACACCTACCTTTTTCCCCTAGCACTGCACATAGAACATGAAGACAACTGTCTGGCTTTTGAGGAGATAGATAAACTCATTGGACAGAGTTGCAGTAAAACAACCTGGGCCATGGAGATGGATACTGTGTGACTTCGTAGTCTCCTTCCAGGCTGTCTTCTCAATGTGATCCCTGTAAGACCTTGAAGCAAAGGAGAGGAGTGCTGTGTCTCTCTCCCCCAACCAGAATGGACACTTGGAATCCATAAGGATGAGAGAGTGTTACAGTGTTAACTTCAGAAAGGTACAGATTGTAGTAGCCAGGCTACCAGGAAAATGGCCCTAAGAGAAGCTTCCAAAGAGCACACATTTGTTAAGGCTTTTTACTTTTTTTTTCTTGCAAAGGCAGAAAAAGCTGTGTGTTTTATATATTTAAGGCAGAAAACAGTCCTCTACGTAACTATGATTCTTGTTTCACAGACGAGGAGGGGAGTGGGACACAGATAAGTCAAGTAAGTTGCTAGACCTGACATAGCATTGGATGCCACATTTGAGCCAAAGCAAGCTGGCCGAGAAACCGAAGTTCTATATAAGTGCACCGCTTAAATCTGCTTCATTGGGTTGTTGGTGTTTTTAAGGTTCACAGAGGGGAGCACAATAAGGAATACTCCTCACACGCAGGCCCTTCGGCTTGCAGATACATGTCCACAAGGTGCATGTGTGAGTGAACACTGGAGATCCACTGCCTGCAGTTATCACGTACATTGGGATGGGAAGGGATTGTAGAAACCGTTTCAGAAATAGTAGCAAGATCTCCCGAGAATTGTTGTTCGGCTTTGCTTGAACTTTAAGGTCAGGTGAATAAAAATACGAAGGGTCAGCATAACAGCAGATGCTGATAATTGCTGTTACTATGGAAACAAAGTACAACACAAAGAGCCAAAAAAAAAAATGCTCTTAAAGAGAATGATTTAAAGAGAGTACACTCAGCCCATAAGGTAATGAGCAGGCTTGAGAACCCAAATAAATCATCAAGTTCCAGGAATGGGCAGGAAGGTTGGAGAGAGAGAGAGAGAGAGAGAGAGAGAGAGAGAGAGAGAGAGCGCTGAGCACAAGGTTTCTTGCTCTCCATAAAACAGTCAGAAATTTTTCTTTGTCCATTTGTTTTGATTTAGATAAATAAGATTTCTATGTTTGTGAAACAGTGAAACAGCTTTATGATGACTATTCAGATAGACAAAAAAAGAAAACCTTAAAAAAATAAAAGTAGGGTACCTGATAGCCATAATATGCATATAATAAACAGGATGGTGTCCTGAGACATGGAATTTTCTTGAGGTGTTATATCTATTATATAGCCTCTGAGAGATTGTGTTCAAAGACCAGGATGATTGAGGTGGCTATACACTTTATTTCATTCATTCATTCACTCATTTATTCCTTTTTCTACTTATTCATTTATGGTTTGTTTCTTTTTACATAGGGTCATACTCTGTAATTCAAGTTCTTCTGGAACTTGTTATGAAGCCTAGGTTTACTCCATACTCATTCTGCTCCTGCCTTGTCCCCTCTACTTACTAGCGTGTCCCACCACACCTGGCTTCTACTTTGCTTGAGTAAATTAGACCTTGCAGACTCGTGTTCCTGCGCACTCACTACCTATCCTAATGGTATTTCTTGGGTGTCTTCCACACCATAGTTAGAAGCTGTTCCTTGTATGTAGCAGTTGCCTGATTATCCCTGCCTGGATGTCCTGTTTTAATTATCTTGATGAGTCTGTATATATCCTAATTTAATTGACTAGACTTGTTTTGATGGACAGTTGGAAGAATCCAATCTGTTGCTATTTTAAACTAGATAATGAGAATTCTTAAAGAAGCATCATTTTTTTGTCTGTGTGCAAGCACTCCTGGAAATAGAATTTGCTTTGTATCAGAGAGTGCATATTGTTAGGGCTTTGAGAACTTTGACAATCATGTGCTCCCTATGAATTTTGTCCCACTAGTAGTGGACAATATTTACTCTATAGTTTATTTTATGTATTTCAATATAATTTACATGCTAAATAAAGCCAGCTGATATAGTTTGAAACAATAGAAAGAATTTGGGATTTTGTAACACCACTCCCCAAACAAGCTTTGTTTTTGTTTTGGGGTTTTTTTTAATTACCTTTTCTTTTTTTTTTTTTTTCAACTTTTATTAGATATTTTCTTCATTTACATTTCAAGTGTTATCCAGAAAGTTCCCTATATCCTCCCCCCTCCCGGCCCTGCTACCCTACCCACCCGCTCCCACCCCCTGGCCCCGGTGTTCCCCTGTATTGGGGCAAATAAAGTCTGCATAACCAAGGGGCCTCTCTTCCCACTG
>LR753593.1:134063-187372 GCA_902729485.2 Mus minutoides | reverse complement strand
CCAATCCTAAATCAGATAGGGGACTGATATCCAATATATATAAAGAACTCAAGAAGGTGGACACCAGAAAATCAAATATCCCCATTAAAAAGTGGGGCACAGAGTTAAACAAAGAATTCTCAACTGAGGAATATCGAATGGCTGAGAAGCACTTGAAAAAATGCTCAACATCCTTAATCATCAGGGAAATGCAGATAAATTACCTTTTCTAAGTGGGTTAATGTGACAGCTGTATTTAGTGACTAATCATGTCGAACCTTATTGCGTTCACACATGCTAAGGATGACTTAAAGTGTGCCCGAATTTGTTTCACAATCATTGCCTCTAATTATTGCCACACATGCAGCTTCTTTTGGAATGCAGGAATATTTCCTGATACCTCAAAACACAGAGTGGCAAACTCACCCACACACCGCGAAAAAGGAAAAGGTCTCCCTGACAGATTAAAACTAGGAACCATAGCTTGATATCTTCTCTCAGGACTCAGGCATGCTTTTGCCTATAGCTCATCTTCCTTATCACCTAAGCTACCTTCCAAATGCTACACACCCACATCTTCTTCATGCCTAGTACAGCACCGGGGATCAAACCCGGGGCTTCCTGCTTGAGCTACAGCCCCAACCCTGATTTCTGTTCCTTAGTTATAATCTTTGTTCAGCGCTCCTTAGGTTAACTCTTATAGATATTCTTTATAGTTTAAGGGAATTAGCCTGGCATTGGTGCAATGGCACGTTCCATTTGTCTTTTGGCCTTGTTGGCAGTCTTTTGTTTCATGCAGAAATAAAATAAAATTTTATAATGTTCATGTTCAGTGTCCCATGTAGAAAGGCTTACCCACCCTCAGATCATTTAAACAGACCTTATTCCTTTTGGTCTCACCATTTATTGTTTGCACTGTAGTTCTTCTGAAACATTTTTTTTTTCTGCTTTATCTTGTTGTGGTTGCATTTTTAAGTGACCTACAAATGCCACGTACTAAATATAAATGATTCTCTTAGTTTCTACTCTTCTGGTATATAAACAAGTAGCCACACAACGCTCAGATATCTATTAGGTGGTTATGAAGAGAGAATTACTTCTGTACCCAGCCCCCGACTCCCCAACAACATGATAAGACAGAGACCAGCTACAGAAGTTCAATCTCACCTTGCCCATGAAGAACAATTTGGATCCCAAGGTGGAACCACCCTTCTAGCTGCCATTTTCTTGGAGACTTACTGGGCTAACCATTTCCCTGAGTATTCCAGGAAGATAGCATCCTTACAATCCTTCCTATGCATCTGACAGAGAGCTATCATCGGCAAACAGCGCTGATAGAACATAGGTGTGTGTAGTTAGAGATGGGCCAGACTCATAATGTCTAAATAAAAAAAAAAAAAAAACAGAACCAGAACCAGAACAAACAAACAAACAAACAACAACAAAAAACCCACTGAGATTGTAGAGAGAGATGGAGCTTTGAAGCTTGGTTCAGTCTCAGGGCTACTGTTATTTGTGGACTAATGACTTTCCGTTTTCTCATCTATTCATACTGTTGTTAATATGAGTACCTTGTATTCACATTGTAGTTATTTTTATAAAGTATTATTCAATAAGTATTATCAGTCTTCATTAGTATCCTGTGAGGATTAAATTCTGCTCCCTAATGTTTTATTTTGTTTTGTTTCTATCAAGCCTAAATGCTCCCCAGTACCCTGCACACAGACCAGGGTTGTAACATATAAACAAAGAAAACCAGCAAGCCATCTGTCCCCAAAGGCCATAACTGGAGTGCCATCAAAACATGGAGAGAACTATTAATGAAATCATATTAGGCAATAAGGCTAAAAGCAGTCTACACTGTCATCTGAACCAGAGACTAAATGGAACATATGGCATTTGGCTTTGGCCAGCCAAGAGCCTGTGAGTGAACAGTGGCTGGATCAGAAAAAATCAAGAAACCTGTCCAGTCCTCAAATCCAAACAATCGCCTTCTTTCATGCAGGTAACAAGAGGTGACGGCATGGGGATCAGCCCGGATGCACAGCCTTTCACTGTCTGCTGTCCCTCTTTTCATTCTGATGTGGGCATAAAGGAAGTGGGTTTCCTGCCTGGTTCCATCCTGGTAATTGTTTTGACTGCTTTGCAGAACTGCCACCCTAGTGAAGTGCACTGTGCTGGACCTACAATTGGCTGGAAGCAGCAAGGCTTTTGTGGGTGAATAGTACAGTGGCGACAGGAAGGACATCCACAGAAACGCTGAGTCCCAGGCCAGCTCCTGCTCTCAGAGTTCTCTCTCTTGCGTACCTCTTGAAATCCAGTTTTTAACCTATAAAATATAGCCAGGGCACACAGAGTACACAAATTCTGTCCTTTGGAATCCATAGTCATGGAGGCTTCTGACCAGCAGTGCTGTTTCAGCAGTAGAAAGCTTCTGAGAAGTTAAAGGAAACAGGTTGGTTTTTGAAAATGCATCAGACTTATTCCCAGCAAAGAACCATGTCAAATCTCTTTCAATGACTTTACTTTTATTGAGAACCAGCAATCCATGAGCTAAAAGTCCATGGATTGCTGGAAGCCAGACTCGATGTGATTTGTAACTTGAGTTGATAAAAAGAAACCCTTCTGTCGAAGGTCTCTGGCTGCTCCAACAAGCATCCTGTATCTATTCAAAACTGTAGTCAAAACAACCCAGAGTAGTGGATAAAGGTGTCTGGGAAGCAATGACTTAGAAAAGCCAGGTTCATCCCTACCTTATAATTGCCATTCTGTGGATATGGAAGGGTCTAGAAGAGGACCTCTTCAATTAAAAAATACTAATATATTTAACGATTAGAGAAAATGTTCATAGGTTGGGGGCTATTGATCAAATGCTTGCTGTGGAAGTATGAAGAGCTGAGTTTTATCTGCAGAGCCCACATACAATATCAGCCTTGTTAGTAGGTGTCTGCAATCCCAGGACCCAGGAGGTAGAAACAGGCAGAAGCCCAGGACCCACTGACAACTAACATAGCTTACTTGGCAAGTTCTAGGCCAGTAAGAGCCCCTACCCTAAAAAACAAGGTAAACGAGCACCTGAGAAATGAAAGACAAGGTTGGTCTCTCTCCTTCAGACATATATTCATTCAGATAGATAGATAGATAGATAGATAGATAGATAGATAGATAGATAGATAGATGCCCATAACCCTCACACAGATATATAAATGAAGAAAGTGTCATAAGTTTTTTTTTAATTGTGTGTGTGATCATAAATGATTAAAAGTGAAAGGGCCCTGGCAAGTTATACCTCCGGGCCCTAACTTCCCTGTGTAGAGCAAGCTCTATAGTCATCATCTTGTATGAGTCACAGCTTCCTGATTGCTACTGTGGGGACAGAAATGAAATTCTGGTGCTGTTAGGATCCAGTGAGGACAACTGTAATAGTGTAGAACCAGCTTAGAAGGACAGAAGTCAGTTAGCTGTCAGCTAGGTATCACTTCTAATGCACCATTTTTTTTTTTTTTTTTTTTTTTTTTACTTTTTTGCCTCTTGAGGTGAGCTGTGTTTATTGTCTGTGATAGCTGAAGGTGTGAGAAGCTAAGATTTTTCCACATGTCCTTGATTTTGTTTTATCTATTGCCTTGGATTTCCTGAGAGGCTATTCCGTAAATAAGAACTGAGCCTTGAAATTCTTTTCGTCTCTCATCTGCTACTAACTGGAATTCTACTGCAGTGGTACGATGGGGAAGGGACAGGGGTTGATCACAAGCACCACGAAATCCTATTTATAAGTCCCATTTCTGGTGAGTCGGCCTTATTACAGATTCAAGGGCCTTTTGATGTCTCGTTTATAGTTGTCACTCATTTTTCTGTTTAGTTAATTAACTTTTGTGGTTGTTCTTCATGAATTAAGGAAATTACCTTCCTATTCAGTCAAATGGATTGCCTTGGACTAGCTATTTCTCTTGTTGTCAGGATAAAATTTCTGACAAAAGCAACTTCAGAAAGGAATTATTTGGCTCGCAGATGGAAGTTCCAACCCAGCATGGAAGGAGTGGGGGTGGGGGAGTCATGGTGGGTGGGGAGGCATGGTGGGAGGAGGCTGGTCACATCACAGGGAAGTCAACAAGCCAAGAGAAAGGAATGCTCATACCCAGCTCCAGTTCTCCTTTGTATCTGAACTAGGAACCCCTGCCTACTTAAGGTGCTGTTTCTCAGTTAACCCAATCTAGAAACCCCCTCGTGTGCATGCTCTGAGGTTCATTACCACGGTGACTAATTCTAAATCTTACCAAGTTGACAATCAAGAATAACCACCATTTTTCCCATATGTCATTTCTTTTTAATTTGCCATGAAAGTTTATATGCAAAAATGTAAATATTAATACAATCAGCTTATAAACCTGTCCTGTATGTTCCAATATATTCTTCACCCCAGTTGATATATGCAGTGTAGTGAGGCTAAGCTTGTAGTTTCCTTCTGCATGCAGTTTGGTTCTTATAAATCTCAGTAGGGTAAGCTATGATAAAATTGTTTCCATTGAGGTCAAGCTGTGTTAAGAACAGAAATCGTGAGTGCCTTTAACAATGGTGACCTTTACTTTCTAACTGCTGCAAGCTTTGGAAGAGTCTTGTTGAATGTAAGGAGATATGTTGGTCTCCCCAGAAGTTGCTTTGTGGGCACCAGAGGAATTTCTTACATTCCTCCCACACCTGTGAGATATAAGTGTTCTGATCCATGGTTTAGTGTTAATTTATTTCTCTGATGAATCTAGCAGCTGTTAATGTTCATTTTTCAGCATCTGTCTTGAAAAGATAAGAGTGCAGATGTATAAGTCCTTTACACAGGAACCCAAAAGCAAGAGTCTACTGCCTCTTTTGTACGGCTTGTGAGCAATGAATGGCTTTTTGCTTTATTAAATTGTTGAAAAATAATAATTTGGTGACATAGAATTACACCAAATTCAAATGTCAATATCCATGTGTAAAATTCACATTCACTCACTTCTAGAATTTATGTATAAATTGCTTATAATAAATGTCCAGCAAACCCTAAAATATTTGCCATTTGACTCTATAGAGAAAGTTTGTTTACCCTCTGGTTTCATACACTCTAGACACCGGTTTAGGTTAAAAACCCTTCTCAGCATGCCAAACATCAAGGTTCTTGACCACAATGTTGAATAGAATCTTCATTTTAGAGTTTAGTGAAGACACAGAATTTCCTTCAGTAGTTTCCAGTACATGAGGCATACCGAAGGGTCAACCCAGTAAGCATTTACAGAAGTGGTTCGGAATGAAAGATATCCCAGTTACTATTGGACCATAGCATCGCAGCTCAGCCTGTTTGTAGAGCAATGAGAATTTGGTGGTGGGCCAATTACTGGATCTTCTGGAGAGTGACATGGGGAAGGGATAGCAGAGTGCTGTGCTTTCTGACTAAGCTGCACTCTTTCCATCCCTTATCAGCATTCAGAGACCACTGTGTATGACTCAGGTTTCTAATGTCACATTGAAACATGCAGGGTGCACTCACTGTGATGTTCAATGCTTAAGTTAATCAAGGACTAATCTTGTTTGGGTTGGAAAGGGGTTCACTTACCTCAAAAGTTTTGGAAGGTACTTCTGATGGTTTGTATATTCTTGGACCAGGGAGTAGCACCATTTGGAGGTGTGGCCTTGTTGGAATACGTGTGACCTGGTTGGGGTAGGTGTGTCACTGTGGGTGTGGGCTTAAGACTCTCACCCCAGTTTCCTGGAAGTCAGTCTTCCACTAGCAGCCTTTGGATGAAGACTTAGAACTCTCAGCTCTGCCTGTGCCATGCCTGCCTGGTTATGCCATGCTCCCACCTTGATGATAATGGACGGAACCTCTGAACCTGTAAGCCAGCCCCAATTAAGTGTTGTTTTTTATAAGACTTGCCTTGGTTATGGTGTCTGTTCACAGCAGTAAAACCCTAACTAATACAGTACCCATCAACCAAATGCTGGGAATTAATGTCAGTGACATGCATCTGCAAGATTGTAACCTGGGAGAAATGCTCACACGTTTCTGAGTTGCTTGTTTCCTCTGATGATGCTGTTCAGCTACCTTCTGAACTCTGATGCCTGCTTTGAATATATAATATAATATAATATAATATAATATAATATAATATAGAAGCTAAACCACAAACTGCTTACTTCATGTGAGTCTTGTAAACATGTCTATTGTAAACTCCAAGGAAAATACAAGTGTTAGAGATCTTAGCTGTGACCTCCATGTACATATCTGGAAGAAATCAGAAATACTTCCTTATCTAGAGCTGATACTAAGAAGGGTCTGTGATGGGATTTTTATGGTACAGTAGAATCCTACAAGCAGATATGTGATGTAGATCTTCTTATCCATTAAAGAAGACGTTCCTAAACTGAGAATAGCTCAGTAACAGAGCACTTGCCTGGCATTTTTGAAGCCATGACTTAGTATTGAAGAAGAAAAAGAAAAGAATTTTTTAAATACATAGCATCTTTGTAAAAAGTCAGGCAACCTCTTTGGGGCTCCTTTGGGAATACAGTATGAAATTTAGCTTTGTTCATAATAGAGTTGTGGCTCTGAGTCTTTTTTGGCAATGTCCCCAAACTGCAAGCTTTATTGTATACTAATTACACAATGGTTTAGCTTGGGGAAAAGGTACGTCCTCTTGCTGCCTTCGTATTTTCTTAATGAGAGTGGTTGTGAAATCCACCCAGGAGGTCTTCTAAGTGAGCTATCAACAGATCACATTACATGTTAATAGAGTTGGGAAAATACTGAAGCAAATGGCCCATGTGGAGGTAACTGAGGTACAAGCGAAGAACATGTTCTCCTGTGTCTTGTGTGCTTTCATAGAATTTAGGCTTGACCAGGACCTCCCAGACCAATTTGAAGGTCATTTCAATAAAACCTGTGGTATTACACTGTCTAGACCTTTCCTAAATAGAATCTCTCATGGTGAAAACCTCATTACTTCACTTTGATCCACGTGCATTGGGATTTGCTAATGCTACTGTATCACGCTGGGATCCTATGGCTGCAAGGGACAGAATTCAACTCAAACTTGTCTAAGCAAATCAGCAATGGTTATTGGCTCTCTTGAGAAAAATTGAGAAGAATTAGCTCCAGGGATCAAAACGAACAGCATTGAAGGTTGTAAATGAATATGGACATCTCTCTCTCTCTCTCTCTCTCTCTCTCTCTCTCTCTCTCTCTCTCTTTCCTTCATTTCTTTTCCCCTTTCCCACCTCTGCATGTCTCTGTGGTTTTTCCTGTTTGTCTTTCCATCATTCTTTCAAACTGACCAGTCCACTTACTGGAAGGCACACACACCTGCCGGTGGCTTCTCGGGTCAGGGTGTCACTGCTGCGCCGTCACAAAGTGTTTGGATTTTGGATTTTACCCTTCGGTTTCTATCTTCCCTCTGTTGGGGGTGGGTAGTAAATCAGAATAGTTTCACTTTCATCCCTTTTGTCACAGTCCCCAAGGCTAGAAAGGAAGGACAAGAATGCCCTTGTTAAAGTAGAGGGACCAATTCTGAAAGAATATAGGCCGGGGGATTTAGTGATACAGTTAGGCTCACTGTTGGGATCAAGATTGGGGTCACAATTTCAAATTAAGGTCTTATACTTCCGGTTTTGCTCTCTCTTGAAGCACAAAGTGAATCCATTCTCTTTCAGATGTTTAAGTAGAGCTGCAAATCTGATCTTGTAGTTGGTTTTCACAATCACTGGCCCCAGGTAGACGGTCTCCTGGTTACCTTCACTCTCTCTTTTCCTTCTAGTAAGACTCTCTTAAACTTCTGCATTCTCCTCCCCTCTACTCTCCTTGACCCAGGCTATCCAGTCTTAATTCTGCACCAACCGAGGATATCCCCTTGACCATGGCTCAGCTATCCTACAAGCTGCAGATCAGCTCCTGCTATCCCCATGTAACAAAGTCCTGTAATTACAAAATAGGCTTGGGAGGTGTGTTTTGATTCCTGTGCCCCCCTCTCACACTGGTCAAAGTATCTCCTTGAGTAACTGCCTGAGCCTTTGCCCTGTTAGTCAAAGGACTGGGATGAGTTAAGCCCTGTGCCTAGCCCAAGGCCTACATATAGTAAATATATATATATATATATATATATATATATATATATATATATATATATATATATATATATATATGTATGTATATATATATATATATAATAACTAGAGTGTTAATATCTTTTTTCTCCATGATATCACATAGAAAAAGGGTCTGGGGCTACAGACATCCTGTTTCCCACAGAAAAACAGACCAGGCTCCTCCTGAGAAACACAGCCTAAGAAGTAGGTTCACTACTACAGCAAAAGAAACTGGGCCTTTGGGCTTCAAGTTCTTTTCCCAGCAAGTCTTAGAGTTCAGTCAGACCCATCATTTAGGCCACTAAAAATGTCGCAGTTGCTTTTTGCTTGTTTTCCACCTCAGAGTTTAAGCCAATTGTCTTGGGAGAAATAAAAACCCCATTATCCCAAGCCAGAGAATTGGACAGAATGTGAATTCCATCCAGATCAGCTGTTAACGGCCCTAGAGGTAGAAATGATTCTACCCTGGGGCTTCACAGGGAGGGTGAGCTCAACTCTTTCAATTGCCTGAAGACAGGTAGTTTTCATGTTATTACTCAGGCTAAATGTCTTGGCATTTGGGGCTCTCTCTGCATGTGTTAGCTGTAGCTGCTTTTTCAGTATTAACTCCCCCTGTCTACTCTTCCCCTTTTAAGCACCCCGTCTAATCTGTTGACAGTTCCCCAGGGCCACTGTGAAGTTAGGCTCTTTTGAACATCTGGCCTCAATGAATGCCTGTACTTCTTTTACTGTCTCAGACTCTATCCACTTATTCACACCTCTCCAACCATCACGTGGAATGTCTGGCAGAGACACTGAAGATGGAGAGGTAAAGAAGACCAAGAACCTGGCCTTGTGTAAATCACACAGGAGTCAATGAAATAGGCAGCAAACATAGACATCAATTTGGGAAAGTTCTAAAGCAAAAGCAAGGGGTCTGGTAGTAGCATCAGGCAAGGCTAGGCTACCTATCCCGATACACCAACTACAGAGAATGGAAGTGATGGAAAGTAAGAAATCAGTGTGACACACTTGGAAGAAAGATGGAGGTCCAGTGTAACCCCAGATCTGTCTTCAAGACACTGATATGAACTGTGGAGTTAAATAGAGGAAAATTGGAACAAAGGCTATACATAGTTATCTCTTGGCCAAAGTGTGGTCTCAGTTCTGGTCTTATAGGTGGGTAGAAGTCCTTATTGCTTGAGGGGACTAACTTCATTCCCATAAGCCGATTGCCCCTGTTTGCTTGGTGATCTTATCATGGGGTGATCCTGGAGGCTGACCTTCTGATTCTAGAATCCAGTAGGACCCTGGGTCTTACTGCAGATCTTTAGGTACTGGGGAAGAGCACTGTAATAGCTGATTGTGAAAGATCTCAGCCTTTGACCTTGAAGGAGGAATGGAATAGATTATTTATCATGGTTTGGGGACAGACACTCCTTGAATGATTCATACACCCATATGCAGAGCCAAGCACGTGACTGTGCCGAAGTAAAGAAGGCTTATAAAATGAAGGCAGAGATTACAGTTTTTTTTTTTCCTCCTGCTTTTAGTTTCTTTGTAGACCCAATTAAAGAGTTAATGCTTTTAGCAAAAATGGTGTTGCAGTACTTGTCATAATACTTGACTACCAGGTGTGTTAAGCACCAGATTGGGAATTAAAGCAAAGTGAGGAAATAGAAAAAAGCAGGTTGCCAATAGGGAGAAAGGGTAGCACTTGGATATATGGAGCAAGTTCACTTTAAATTACTGAAACGTCTTAATTTGTAGGAATAGAAAGGGGAGACCATCTTATCCAGAATACCCCTAATGTAGATAGCCCTTTCAGGTTGTTTGTGAAAGATAACAGTCCTCAGAGGTAATGTAGCCTTGTTCTTAAGAGCCGCAGCATTGGAGCCGGATGGACTCCGTTTTGCATGACAGCACCATTGTTTACTAGCTATGTGACCTTTCTGAGATATTTACTATTTCAGCAACTTTATATTTCTCACCTGTAAATTGGCTGTTAAAATGAAACCCCTTCCCAGGGTCATTGTGAGGGTTAAGTGAAATCATAGCTATAAAGGTATCACAGCAGAACCTGGGGTACATGGTCACTGTGCGCTGCCCTTGCATTTCCAGCTCCCCTGAGTGTCAAGGACTGTAAGTGAGACAATGAAGCTGGCATGCTGGCTGGCTGCTATCATCATCCCCACCTATGCCATTATTATTTGTATTTTGTTATTATCTGGCGACTCAAGGCTTTCAACACAGAAAGTTCACTCTCTTATGGGTAAGTAGGTTTTCTTCTTTGATTGCCTGTTCACTGAAAATACCCTGCTTTTATTATTATTTTTTTTTTAGAGAAATTCTTCATTTACATTTCAAGTGTTATCCCAAAAGTTCCCAATACCCACTCCCCGCCCTGCTACCCTACCCTCCCCCTCCCACTATTTGGCCCTGGCATTCCCCTGTACTGGGGCATATAAACATTGCTAGACCAGGGGCCTTTCCTCCCGAATAATGGCCAACTAGGCCATCTTCTAATACATATGCAGCTAGAGACATAAGCTCTGGGGGTTCTGATTAGTTCATATTGTTCCATCTATAGGGTCGCAGACCCCTACAGCTCTTGGGTACTCTCTAGCTTCTACATTGGGGACCCTGTGTTCTGCCCTATAGATGGTTGTAAGCATCCACTTCTGTATTTGTCAGGGACTGTCAAAGCCTGCCAGGAGACAGCTTGTTCTGGTCAACCCCGCTCGCTCCTCTCAACCCCAG
The DNA here is from genome assembly GCA_902729485.2 of Mus minutoides. Lineage (NCBI taxonomy): Eukaryota > Metazoa > Chordata > Mammalia > Rodentia > Muridae > Mus > Mus minutoides. The sequence goes on along the minus strand of LR753593.1, from coordinate 176,545 downwards.
CTGGCTCCGCTCGCTCCAGCCAGCTCCACTCGCTCCGCTCGCTCCCTCCAGTTGGCCCCACTCGTTCCGATCGGCTCTGCTTGCTCCGACTCTTGCTCCAGCCAGCCCTGCTCGCTCCAGCTGGCCCCGCTCGCTCCGAACAGCCCCGCTTGCTCCGGTTGGTCTCTCCAGTCCAAGGATTCATTTTTATTATTATTATTCATAAGTACGCTGTAGCTGACTTCAGACGCACCAGAGGAGGGCGTCAGATCTCATTACGGGTGGTTGTAAGCCACCATGTGGTTGCTGGGATTTGAACTCATCACCTTCAGAAGAGCAGTCGGGTGTTCTTACCTGCTGAGCCATCTCACCAGCCCCATGCCCTGCTTTTTATGACCACAACTTTCAGAACTTTGTAGATGTAGAGCTCAGGGGGCACAGGTTACACTCTCTGCCTAGCACTCTCTGTCTCACATCCCTCTTCCCCTGCATTCTCTAAGTCATTTCTGTTAAAATTACACTCAACACTCGACACTTACTGTCGACTCTGCTAATGAGTCTCATATGATGTTACTATGGAATTGAAACCACACCCAGAACATGATGCTCTTGGTCAGGGATATTCCAATACTGTCTTATCTTTCTTTCCAAATCACAGTTTGAGAGGATGGCTCTCTGTCTTTGTCTCTCTGGCACTGTCTCTGTCTCTATTGGTCTCTCTTTGTGCCTGTCTGTCTGTCTGTCTGTCTGTCTGTCTATCTTCATCTCTCTCTCTGTGTTTCTGTCCTATCTCTTTTTTTGGATCTCCCTGACCATCACAGAACAGAACAGGATAAAAATCTTTCAATATGACTTCATTGAGTCTACTCAAGGCCACTGACCAGACTCAGCAGCTGGGAACCAGATTCAATGCTCAGACCTAAACATTGCTTGTATTTTGCAAGGGCATCTGTTTTTAGGTCAGCTTCCTCCATGTGCAAGACAAAATTGGGGCCCAAAAAAATTGTGTCCTTTTTTTTTTCCTCTTCAGTTCCTGCTGACTCATAATCTTGCTTATCATATTTTCCCTTCATTTGCAATTCCACAATCCACAATGTATTAAATAATGCAATTCTTTGGCCTAATATTAGGAAAGGAAAGAAACAGTTGACATCCCCACTCATGCCATCTATATCCTATTCTTGTGGCTTTGTCTTTGCCTGGTCACAGATAATACAATGAATAACATTCAAGCCTGTTTCCTTCAACTGTTCTCCAAAGAACCAGAGCAAGCCTCACACCCTCTGAACTTCTTTGCTTCATCCACACGTATACATCCATGCTTCATATGCATAAGGCCATTCAGTCTCCTAGTCTTTATAATTTTTGGAGCAATCATTATTCTTAATTTAAGAATAAGAAAATTGAGAGTCAACAAGATTGAGAACCTCTACCTCAAGCTAAGTCTTTGACTGCTCCCGTATGCAAGCCCATAAGACCCATATCCTTTTATCGTATAGTCATTTACAAGTTCAAACGTGGAGTAAATCACTGTTAGCAGGTTAGATGGAAAAAGACTTTCAGGAAATTCTTTCAGATATGTCAATTTACTAATTTTCGTTTTATATACTCCTACTTCAAGTAAGCCTTACGTTCCCAAGCACAGGCCCCTGGGATAAATTGGTGCAAATATGTTTCCTTTTGCAAAATCAATTGTAGAGTTCCCTTAGTCCAACATATTTCCCCTGGGTTTTGATATTTCTGTATTATTTATAAAAACTAATAGTATACCCCAATTTTCCAGGTACATAGTTTTTGTATAAAGTAAGATTTATGGGTTGTCATGGTTTAGAATGTTGGGTGGTAACTCATTCCAAGGCTGCAATTCCTCACATGTAACAGCTCTGGCTTCCTAGATCAGTCTGGCTTTTGTCTGCTGTCCTCCCCATGACCCAACCTGACACTCCACCTCTATCTGCTGCTCTGCTCACTTACATCTCTATGGGTGTGTACAGCTGTTTACAAGGTACGGAGTCAGTCTCACTTCCTGCCTTCAAGGAACTTCCTATTCAGTCTTGTCACAGAGTTGGTTCTGCTCAACAGGAGGGTGTGACTTAATTTGGAAATGGGGTCGATCAGTAGGAGAAGGAATGAGAATGGATGGGAAGGAACTAAAGCAATGTAAAGCTGTTCAATCCCACCCTACTGTGCACCTGTGACAAACTGAGCCTATGGTGAAGCCGACTCTTTCTATGGTGGACTCTTTAGATTTATTTAAGATGGGGTTCTTCTAGGACAGAGGTTCTCAACCTGTGGGTCAGGACCACTTTGGGATTCAAATGACCCTTTTACTTACCTGAGATAACTGGGAATCAAAGACATTTATGATTATAATTCATAGATGTAGAGTTATGAAATAGTAACGAAATAATAGTATGGTTGGGGGTCACCACAACATGAGGAACTGTATTAAAGGGCCGCGACATTAGGAAGGCTGAGGACCTCTGCTCTAGGATCTAGAGAAGCCTTCAAGTCTCATATTAACACCAATTGCCCAAGTGTGTTGTGAGTGCAGGGCTCTGAAACACCCATGTGTGATCAGACTTAGTGACTCTACTTTTCAATTTATGTAAGAGGAAATTAATGATTATATGATAAGGATATAACCCTTAAAATTATATATGTATAATCATATATAGAAAAATATATAAAATATATATGTATATGCAAACATATATAATACATATATAAAAATATATAAATATACATGTATATGTATATTATGAATGTATGTATGTATTAATGAACTAACTCCAGTGATTCTAGAAGCTTTAACCTATCCAACGTGCTTGACCCAATATCAAATTGGCTTTCTCATTACCATGAGGTCTAATGAACCATTTAAACCTGTCCCCCTTCATTTAGGCTTGCCTTTTGCTAATTATCTCTTCCAATTTGATTGTCTTCCCTTCTTACTATGTATATTTTTTTATGAGATAAATTAGTTTATAAAGGAGGTTCATGGGCTAGGGGTGGTGAGGGGTAGGGGGACCAACAGCTGGTGCAGGCTACAATTCCAAGACTGCCTATGGAATTCAAAATTCATTGAGCAGTGTGAGAAGTTGCACCATTATAGCTGGTTTGAGCTATAACAAGATAAGCCAAAGAGAACGGTCTAGAAAAGCCTCCCACGAGAATGTTGGGTACCCACTGAGGGCAGCAACTGCACCTATTTGTTCTGCAAGTTTTTTTTCTCCTTGGTCTTCATACTGGCATTATTTCCATTTTATAAAAATGATAAGTGGAAGCTGTAGAGGTTAAGTAGGTGGTTCCTGGTTATGCAACTGGCAGCTGATGGTGCTGCTTGCTGGGGAATTGGTTTTGTTTTCTCTTTTTTATATAATAGTTAATTGGAAAGAAGCCCTTGAATCTCAAGACAAACTCGTAAAGGTAAAGATAAATTGGGGCCAGCTGTAAGACCAGATGTTTTCTCCCAATGCCAATGCCAAAGTTGTCACCAAGGCAGGTGCAGGCATGATCGTTGAGACAGGCTTCTTGCACATAAGCTGTAGCTTGGAAAATTTCAAATCACAAAGATATCAGAATCTGCTGCAAGAAAAAGAAGTGGAAGTAGGTACAGAGAAAAATGACTACAAGAAGTTTCATAAAAAAAAAAACAAAAAACAAAAAAACCAAAACACCCTGTCTGCAATGACCCCTCTACCCAGTTGTCATTCGTTACTAGGTAACACCTTTGCCGTAGTCTCTGAGATTGTCTTAATATGGACAACACGATCTTGGCCTTGATGAATTCATTAAACTTCAAAGGCTGTGGGTTTTTTCCACACTACCCGCCCTCCCCTTCCCCCACACACCAGTATTTCCTCCTTGGTGTAACTGAACTCCCTCCCTTGGCCTTTTGCTGACATATGAACCTTCCCTGCATTATCTAGCCTCATCGAAACGTCTCCATCTTATACTAGGACTCCTGTCCTGGCCAACTTGTTCTCTTGACAATAATAGGTAAGTAATTCAATGAAATCTAGGAATCAGGTAAGATTTCTCTCCTTGGAAACCTCCTGTCATATTTAAGCTGTGTGCTGATTCTGTGAGGTTTCAACACCTGAGTTGTAGTATATTGGAGCACAGGCTCCAGGAGGAAGGGTTCATTTGTATTCGCCAGGAACCCTTCCCATACTTAAATCAGAATTCCCTTTTCTCATGCATAAACCCGGTTCCACTTAGAAGATGGAAGCCTGCCTTTCATTTTCCACCTGACACTTCAGGACAGATGGAAACGTCCCTTCCTCTTCTTTCTCCTCCTTATCTTCTCACATCTTTCCCTGAACAAAGGAGCAACCCTGACCCCTCCTTAGTCGATTCCATTTAAACAGAAAGCCAGATACACCCCAGTGTATTCAATTATTTTGTAATCAATTCCCTTTCTACAGCATCTTCCTTCGGAGACTCGGAGAACATTTTACAAATTGTACTGGCACCATTTTTACAAGTCAGAACAAAGAGGCCTGCCTCTGGGAACAACAATTGAGAGCGAAGTGAAGACAAAACGTTGTGTATGTTGTCTGAGTTATGAAACACCTAGAAAATCCAGCTTGACAGATAAATCACTAATGAAAGAATTTCAAGCTAGCCAGGTGCTGTGAGCCAGTGATGAACCCACTGAATTTTTTCACATTATAGACATAATGATTGAATGATTGCTTAGAAGAAAGCATGGATTCGGAATAACTATTGTGTTCATGTAGTGTACCAGACACTGGGCTCGGTCCTGTGAATATGAAGGTTTTAGGGTGTTGCTGTGAAATACAATGGAGTGGAGACCAGACCCCAATGCTTGCCTTCAGGGAGTAGCCATAAAGACGTGAGACAATAGACACAGTAAATGATTAGGTGACATGGGACAGGTATAAATAGGAAGGTACCACCTAGCATATTTGTGGTGGCTTCCTCAGAGGTGGTGGTGGTGTTTGTTTGTTTGTTTGTTTGTTTTATTTTGATTTGGTAATGTTTTCTGAGGGGCTGGAGAGGGACGGCTCACAACCACCTATATCTTCACTCCAGGGCATCCAGTGTTTGCTTCTGAGCTCCTCTGGCAACAGCATGCCCCAGACCCATACATACTTAAGACATCTTTTTAAAGATATTGTTTTGAAGTGATATTTTAGAAAGATTATACGCATATATATATACATGCCTGCATGATGTACATGCATATTACATATACACACACCTTAGATTTTTTTAAGCTTTGTGAATAGCTCAATCTCTTGACTCTCTAGTTCCCATTGGAACACATAGCTCAGGCTGAGTAGAGATGGTATTTTTAGCCTGTAGCCCATCACACCTCCCATCATGCTTTTCAAGACACATTTACTTGCTCACAAGTTCTTTTGTGTCCACCTCCCTGACTCTTAGTTTGAAAATGTTACAGAAGAGTACAGGAGTGAATAAATAGGGAAAGTGCAGAGCTATTATGAGTGGTGTCAGAAAGGAAGTGAATCCTGGGCATTGGTAAAGGTGGCAATGTAAATTAGGTGGGGTGGAAAGTAGTGGATAGACATACCATGCAAAGGGACTGGAAAGGAAGGTAAGCAGATATGTGAGGTGTGGTAAGAGCTGAGGGTTCTTTTATTGAAGCATAACTTTGGAGAAGCATCAGGAGAGATAAGGAAAGCTTCACCATGGCTTTTAGCATTTATAGCCTCTTTCCCTTTATAACTCTCTTTCCCCAAAAGTACTAGTCCAGTGAATTAAATACTTGAAGATGATAGAAAGCAAGGTCACTTAGTTACTGGGCTAGAATGCCGAGCCATTCTTGATCAGTCTATCTGTATCAAGTGATTCCAGCTCATCTTCCAGTTATCATACCTTGCTTTCCATGTCTCCCCCAACCCTTCTGTTCCACCCATCTATGCCTTCTTCACAGTTCCTAGATGTGTCTCTTCTTACATGTTATCTCCCTGCCTTGGTCTTCATTTCCCTAAGGCAAACACTTGCTTATCTATCTGGTCTCCAACTCATGATCCATAGGCTTGACCTAGACCCATTGAGTGTTTCCTAGACAACACAAGGCTTTCTCGCATAGAATCCCCTACATAGATGACTTTAACAGATTAATTCCTTGTGTTAATTGCTCACTTTCAGGCTCATTCCACTGTAGACACCAATCAAGTTGTAATACACTTGTATCTGACTTACCACTGCATGACTCAACATCCCAGGAAGCAGAGGCAGGAGGATTGCTATGAGTTCACAGGCAGACTGATATTCATAGTAAGCCACCCACATCTTCATAGTAAGGTCCTGTCTCAAAAAAAGGTAGTACATTATAATATTGTAGATATTTTTTATATCAGTAGATAATTTTCACACTGGTAATATAGATAAAATAGTAATAATTTTGCCATGTCTTACTGAAAAGTGAGAGCAAAGTGACCATGGGAACGATGAAATGTTAAGTATTCATTTATTTAAATGAGCCCCATGATGTAATAGGGTTGCTTTAGGAGCTAGTCTGTTTTTATGAAACATATGCTGACGAATGAATAAATTACAGAGTCTAGAATGGATTGTCAACAAAGAGGAAAGGGAGGGAAGTAAAAGGGAAGGAAGAGAGGGAAGAAGAAAGGGAGGAAGGGTTATTAGACTTAGAAATGGAATAGTCTGTCTCTGGTAGAGACAGCTGGCCTTGCTACCTCACCCCAGGTTTCTTAGTACTTCGTAACAGTTAAAATAATCTATTTAAGTTGAATACTTTCTTCATAAACCCTGATGTCTAGAGGCTTATAAAGTAAAAATATAAAAACTTTGGGAGTACCATGTGATTGCTCTGACTCAAATATTCTCTTCCCCCAAAGAGAAGACAGAATCCAAATTTATGAGGCTCTGGTCAGGTCAAAGAGAGCATGTAGCAGCATAGAAGCAGAGAGCAGTCGCTGAGCTACGCCCAGCCATACTGTACAACTAGAAACCCAAGAGAGGCACTTGATTCTAACTACCTCTTACTCTGTTTCGGTTTCCTTCTTTGCAAATCTTTATCAACACTTATATACAAGACTTTCATAACAACCCAAAAATTCAAAAGGCAACCACAAGGCAAAACCTCTTCCCTGTACACAGGCAACCACAAGACATGGCCAGCAAAGTAGAATAAACTTCAGTAGGTGGGTCTATAGAAGAAGAACTGCGTGTTAAGTATATTGAACCAACTCTGAGACATGGAAAAATCAATACATTTAAGTAGACTCCTTCGGAATGAGAAAACTTTTCAGTAGGTCAACTGCTAGCATCCAGTGAAAGGGAAAGTTTAACACACAGCCTCGGTCACAACTGGGGTTGAAGCACACAGAAGAAAGACTATTTTCCTTCCTATTTAGTGTTCAAATTTTCCCAAGAGTTAATTTTAAAAGTTGGGGAAAAAAGATTGTTGAAAAAAATAGCTAGAAATAGGGTATAGCTAAGACTTCCTAATTTATCACTAGACTAAACCACTCTAATTTTTTAAAAAACGACCTGACACTGATTCGTTTTTTAAAAGCCTGGCAAATTAAGACAACTATAGTAACAAATGTTAAAAACAATAGTTGTAATTATGGCCTGTGGCTTGTATTTGCATTGTGTTGTGCGTTTGTATTACAGCCAGTCTGTATAGATTTTATACTGAGCACCATGTACCACACCACTTGATAGAGATATTATTGCTAACAACCTCAAAAGTTACCTTAATGGTGTTAGCGCTCTTGTGTAGAACAGGAAATGCAAACTCTAACAGGTGCACTTTATCCAGCTCCTACAGCTGAGAAGGCTCATGGCTGGACAGACAGTTGCCTGAGTCTGTCTGCCTCTCATCTTTCCATCCTACCATGTCTAATAAAACCAGAGCACTGCACCACACGGTGACAAAAGTGTATGTCGTTAGTGTTTCAGCACCATTTTCATATTCTGGGCTCTGAAATATTAACCACTTTGCTTCCAGAAGGAATTTCTATGTTTTTATTTTTCTCTGAAATTCTCTGCCCTGAGATGGAGGGCAAATTGAAGATCTAATGTGTTTCATTTTCTAGAGGCTACTCCAATAATGATTTAGTGGGGCCACAGAACTCCTGAAACCTGAGGCCGACTTTCCCAGACAGCTAATCGCTTCACCATCCGGTCTCCACTGTTACTGCATGTGCCAGATGCCTTAACAAATAGAGCCTTCATGCTTAATTTCCAGACCACAGTTCCCAGACCGCAGAAGTTTGATGGCCACATTTTTTTTTCGCTATTCCATCATTTCTATTTATGTGACTAGATATATTTTTAGAGTAGGTTTAAAAAAGACGTGGGGGAAAGCCCACCCCAAAGAACTTCCTGGTCTAATACAGAGGATGCTGGAGTCTTCACATCAGCAGAAGGAACAGGATGTTTGCTGTTGCTACAACATATTTGGTTCGGTAGTGGGCTGTCATTTGTCTGAGGGGATGTCTGATTGTATGAGGGAGGGGGAGCAAATGGTTCTGGTTATTTATGAATCCCATGAATTTTCATCAATAGGTACCATGCACTTCCAATGTTGATAAGCATATCTATTCTAGAGTTCACAAAGCACAAATGCTTGGTAATATGTCAACTTATTTCCTGTGGGAAAAGACTAGCAAAGAAAGAGAGAAAATAATCATTTCATATCTCTCTACTCAGAGACAATCATGTTTAAAACTGAGCACACTGCTCTGGATTGTTCGATTTGTATGTGAATGTATGTGTGTGTAAGTATGTGTACATACATGTGTAGGTATGTATACATGTATGTGCATAGGTATATGTACATATGTGTGCATACATATAACTTCTGGTTTTTAAACAAAAACTAAGGCATAACTTTAAATCCTACATGTTCACATGACTAGTTTTTCCCTTGAATAGACACCATGAACATCTTTCTCTGGGGGAAAACCTCACTGCTGTAAAAACTAACGGGCTCTATAAGATGCTGGCTGCTTAGATTTTTTTCTACTAACAGAGTATCCATAATGACATCTTAGTCTCAAGATTTGTTCAATATCTCTCATTACCATAGAATAAATGAGTAAAGAGGAGGTTTAATGGACTGTAAGCTCTGTATGCATTGTATTCAAAGAGAATAAACTGTACCCGAGGAAAGTGACTTCAGTGGACAGTCTAAATATAGGAAACACCATTTCTCTAATATTTACTAATATTGAATGTTCATCACACTCAGTAATAAACCATTATTTTAAAAGCTGGTCATATAATTTATCTTAATATGGTGGTAATTGGCACTATTAGTCTTACAGAAAAAAATGTATCTTTTCTTTATAAAAACACCTGCTTGCCTTTTCGTTCTTTCTTTCTTCCTTCCTTTCTTTCTTTCTTCCTTCCTTTCTTTCTTTCTCTCTTTCTTTCTTTCTTTCTTTTTGTAGTTGTGTAAGATTTTAGTTGGGGGGTCATGATTTCTTTCTGCATGCAGCATGAGAGTAAAACCTGAATTTGTGGGTTCTGAGATCTATGTAATAACTGTAATACTTTGCAACAGCATGAGCCATCTGGAGCTAATAGACATGTCTGTGTTGCAGTAAAAAATGTCTTGAAATCCAGGGGAATTTGACTGATGAGCTCTGGTTTGCCAGGCCCTGAGATAGACCCCTGGACCTGGTCTTTACAGATAAGATTGAGAAAACAGAAGGCAATGTACCCCACAGAATGGCATAACTTAGAACAGTACTTTGCAGAAGTGTAAAATAGGGGTGAGTGGAAGATGATTTGGGAGTGAGATATGTCTTGTACTTTATAACCCTGTGTGGGGTTTAAGGAAAGCCTGAAATCCCCTGTAGCGTGGGTGACTAAGGAATTGCACCACATCTGAAACTACTTTAAACTTGTTTCCTGTTGTGCTCTGAACAGGAGCTCTTCCGCATCTAAGTTTCTCAAACAAAAGTTCGCTTGGTAGCCTGCTCTTCAGGAGTAAGGGGGAGAGAGAGAGAGAGAGAGACATCCCTGTGGGAAGACCCTGTCCACTGGCTGGGGAGGTACAGCTCAGATGGTAGAGTTCTTGCCTTACATACATGAAGCTCTGAGTTCTGTCTCTATCACTTCATAAAACTGGGTGTGCCAATGGCCCAGTCCTAGAATACCAGTGCTTGGGACATAGATGCAGGAGGACCACACATTCAGGATCATCTTTCGTTACATGACATGCTAATGACAGGTAAAATTCCACAACAGAAGGGCCCTTGGTGACCTTGAGAAGAGGGGAGGGACCTGAGAAAAATCTTGATAGAATGTAGTTCTTGTTGCCCAAATCTTCTGAAGTCCCAGGAAAATGCTACTTTCTTTGTCTTACAGTTGTGTGAGGCAACATCCTCATAGGAAATGGATGTGTCTCCGCATCCTGGAGCAAAACTCATTCGGGACAAAAGAGTGCTAATCAAGAGGGCGAAGGACCCAACAATAGTGGGAAGCCATGGGCACCAGAGGCATGGAGACCGATTTATAGGGAGAAATCTCTGTCATCAATAACTCCTGAAGCCAAGCAAGGAGGGGCTTCTGCTATCACCTAGAGTCCTGCACAGCCAGAGTCTCAGAAGATGTCTAGGAGGGTGAGACTCTTGAAGTAGTGGCTGTGCCTGTGCAATCAAAGTGCCCGGACAACATGCAATTTAGAGAGCAAGTAAGATTGAACGATGGAGTCCATAAATGTCAGCCAACTAAGCTACTGGGAAAGGCAGAGTGGGCTTGGAAATGTGCTACTGTGGTGGAAAGTAGCCAGCCACTTTATTGGGTAGCTGAAAAAGGGATATTACCAGAGATCTGGTGAGCTCGAGATACCAGCATTGTAGCACTCCGCCAAATCATTTCATGAGAAATGGTATTATGTTACTGTAGTTGTTTGCTTTCAACATAGCAACAGCACTAGCTGCTTGGACCATCGATACACATGGCTCGCCCTTGCTGCTTGCTTCTGTTTGCTTTTTAGGAGTCCAATAAATTCACTAAGTTCATCTCCATGGGTATCTCTGTAAGATTCCTTTTTTCCTGGGGTGGAAGAAGAAAACTTGCAAGGCTATATAAAAGAAAGTATTTAAATGGAAAAGAAATGAAACGTGCGCCCTCCAAGTTTCTCAACAGCATTGTGCTGGACCTGCTGGCAAAATAGAGTTGAATTTAGGCCACATCAAACACTCTAGGAGTGACTGAAAAAATTTGATTCTGAGTATGTGTATTCTCAGGGAGTGGGGGTAGATCTGAGTCACCTTCCAGGGTTGGAAGAAGGTCAAGAAAGATTATAACTTAACATGTGTCTCCTTGTGTAGACATGTTTTCTGTCTCACGGCCACCAAAGAGCTTCCTTGGCTAAATAAACCTGGTGGCTTCTTGAGGGGCACTCAGATAACTACTCCTCAATTTAATTTTTAGTATAAGAGGTCTACCTGTACCTTGCTCAAGAATTAAATTAATCAGATGTGTTTCATAGTGACATTAGAGGCAAGAAGATAAAAGCAAATACACGATTTTTTTCCCATCACTTTGGCTTCCTATTTCAAGGATTCACTATTCAGAAAAAAAATGTTTTCTTTTAAAATGAAATTTAAAATGACATTTAGAGACAGGTGTGGTGGTCTTTAATCCTAGCACTTGGAAGGCAGAGGAAGATCTCTGTTTGAGGCCAGCCTGGTCTACAAAGTGAGTACCAGGCCAGCCAGGGCTACACAGAGAAACCCTGTCTTGCAAAACCAAAACAAACCAATAATTACAACCAAGCACATGCAGCTGCAAAGGGCTGAGATCCTGGTACCAGGGATGCAGAGATAGGAGGATAGTTCAGGCATGGCGACTATCCAGTCTAGCCAAGCTGATGAACCCTGGGATCAGTGAGATACCCTGTCTCTAAAAGAGGTAGAAGGTAGGTGAAGACATGCAACATCAACCTCTAACATCTATCTATACCTACACAATATACATGCTGACCTGCATGCCAGCAAACACGTAATTATATATGCAAATATATGTGACACCACATACACACGGGGTCATGGCATTTTTTGATATTAAATTCTTGGTGCCAAAACAAATGTCCTCTACACTGTTTGTGTCACTGCTTATCAACAGCTTTAGCAGGTTCCTGATCACCTGTCAATAGAGCAACGGGAACACTCAAGGATGCCCCATCCTTTCAAAGTACCTCAGACTGCAGACCCAATATTGGTTATTTAATGCTTTATCTATAGATCTAAAGAGGCCTTGCCTTGTCAGGAGATCCGTAATTATTACTTCTGCTGACACCGTAGATCAAATTCCATTTGTTAGGCTTCCAACCTTCATTACTCTATTAACCCCAGGCATCCTCCCTGACCACCACCCTTCCTTCAGTCTTCCATTCACATGGCTGTTTATTCCTGTCTACAACACTGGTATCTGTTAATAAAGATGCTGCTGACCAAGTATCAGGTGCTCCCATCAAGAAACCAAGAAGCAGGCGTTGATCTTGTTTGTTTTTTTGTTTTTTGCTTTTTTTGTAATTAACTCAATTCTCCATGCAATTACCAGGCTCCAGATGGTAATGAAGCACAGGCATCCAGGCTGTTAGATGTGTGTCCTGCAACCTAGCTTCATTGGCACTACCGAACATGCTTTGTCTCTACTAATCAGTTTCCCTGAGGATCAACGAGCAGAAATACCCAGAAAGAACTTCTACTTCCTTGGTCTAGTCACCAGTTTATATCTCAAGAATATCAGACGAAGCTTATCAATCATTCAAAGAGAAAAGTGAACCTATTAATTTGTATTATGATTTTTTTTTTCAAATGGGATAGCCAGAGATATCCAATTAACAAGTGGCCGTGTTAGGAACATGGTACATGTCACCTGTCTTGCAAGTGCAGCTGAGGCATTGATAGTGACCCAGGGAAGAGTGTTCAGACATCTTGTTTTTTAGTTCCATTTTTCTCAAGACTGGGCTGTACACAAGAATTTAGAGATTTATATATACAAAACTATCCAAGACGATTCAAGAAGTTTCTCACTAGCAGTGATGGTCCTTCATGGATTTACCTCGTACGTTAGAGCAAAATGCTAGCTGCCACCACATGCTTCTGACGGGCCTTCATCTTTGTCAGCAGAGTCTTTCTATAATTTGTTTTTACAAACTCCTGAAAGTTTCCAGAAGTCTGATATGCGATCTCCGACTATAAAACAAGAGTAACCCTGAAAAGCGTCGTAGTCATTTTATCTTCAACAGCTTTAGAGACTGTGGGCTCATGAGTGTTTGTCATGTAGCAGACATGAAGTGGATGAGAGGGGACTGAATATGGAACGTGTTGTCCTGCTATGCTAAGTTTTCTCTCCATTTGCATGCGGTATGAGGACACAGCCCTGTTGCTTCCGCCCTGCTTTTCTGAGGCTCGGAGGAGAAGCAACATCCTTTCTCTGCAGTCGCCACCTTCCTCGCTGCATTGCTCTGCAATTGTTCTTGGAGGAAGTGGAAGGCTCTTTAATGACTTCCGCAGGACCTCAGCAGAACTTCCTGTAGCCTGCTCCCATCCCACTTTACACTATTGTGACTGTCCTCTGCACACTTAGGGATATCTGTACATTCTCTCTTCCTGGTTAATTTTTAAAATAAGAATGAAGATTTGCATTTGGCTGATTCATGTACCTCCTTCCTGGCACCCATGTGGTATATGTTGCTCTCTCTCACCTTCCCTTCTGCAAGGTCCACCGAGGGCCACAGCTTGGTGTTCAGAATTTGATGGTGTGCTTAGAGTGGCCACCACCAGCACTTGGAGTTTTCTATTTCTTAGTATAAGAAGGGAATCCATTATTTTAGACTGCAGAGATACCATAGGAAGGTCCAGAAAAGAAAAGATTGATAAGATGCTACCCATAAGGCTTGAAATAATTAACCAGTGGCTTGACGTTGGAGAATCTCTGCCCTTAATTGTGCAAAGTCATTTAATAGAGGAGCTGTGTAGCTGGGGTCAGGAATCATGGGGGACTGGTCTATCAATCAGTCCTCCTATATTCAATTGGATGCATCCTCTAGGTTCTAGCACAAATGACCTAACCACTTCCCACCATAGCTTACTCTGCATTTAAGCCGGGACTGATCCCCATTCCCTGACATTCTAGGAAGATATGCTTTCATTGCTTTTCCAGCCAGTGGAACACAAAGTCCCAGAGATGCAGTCCCTGTTTACAACAGGGGCTATTTTCTACCTCTGAATGCTGGCACTAAAAGCCACAAGCTATAAATTGGCAGGTGATGGAAGGGTCGAGGAGAGGATCAATGGGGCTCTGGGCTTCGTCTTGTCTATACACACACACACACACACACACACACACACACACACACACACACACATATATATATATATATATATATATATATATATATATATATATATATATATAAAATCACTTCCTTCCTGCCCAGCCTTCCTCATGCCTCTTCCATTAAAGAGCTTAAACACCCTGCCTGTGGCAAAACAGATTATAGAAAGGAAGCAGGCAGCTGCCTTCCTGTTGAATTTCTCTTAGGGCCATTGGCTGATTTCCCCTGGGAAAAGACTGGTTACCCCCTGGCATCTGGGGCTGTGTAGAATTGCATGCTGCTTACTCGTGCCAGCTCTGGCTCTTCAGTCAACTCCGAGGCTTGAATAAGTCACAGGGCATTTGTGATCTCTCCCCTCCACCCATAAAAGAGGAGTGATAGCAGCGGCTCGCCATCTGGGCAGAAGGCAAAATTTTTGAAAAGCATTAGGAAGCACTCTGCAAGGCCAAGTGCTTTGTAAATATTTAATACTTAGTAGCTGAGGTAAATGTCAGGAGGGTGTGGAACCCAACATTCATCTTTTTGTTATGACAACTTTTTAGATGTGTTCCGTTCCCAAGTCCAAACACCGGAGGCCCAGAACCTGTCTGATGTATTCTCCTCTTATTTTTCTTTCTTCACTATGCCCAAATATTTCCTGTCCAACATCAAAGTCCACTCTAACTCCCCCACAAATAGTAGTTTTAGCTCCTTAGGTTCCCCAGCATGCCACTAAATAATCTACCACGGGCCTCTAAAATTTAGAGTCTGCATGCTTGTGAAGAAAAACTTAAGCTTCTTGGGGAAAACCCTTTTTAGATAAAAGAACGTCTTTGTGTTTAAGCTGGTCTGTATAATTTTGTTCCAGAAAACCTCCCCCTTTGCTCCACCCCCTTCCCCACTGCCTGTACAATGTCAGCTTTCAGGAAGGCCTCTCTTTTTAGTAAGGAGGATCATTCTCAACAGGTGGGCTTGGGTAATTCGCTTTCAACTTCACAACCATGTTAGTGCTTGTAATGACTGGAAATGTGCATCTGTTGCTGGGAGTAGGGCTTGCTGATGGACAGGAATGGGCCAGATTAACTTAGTGTAGAAGTGGGCACAAAGGAGATTATTTCAAAAATACTTTGATACAGTGCATGGAATTTTCAACATATATCTTTATGTATACATAGATATATGAATACATAATATATATAGGTGGAGATATATAACTATATGTAGAGATACAGATATATAGAGATATAGAAATTTATATAGATATATCCATATATCACTATTAAAATTTCTCCTCCCCCATACCTGTCTCATTCATCTGGTGCCGAAATCCGGGACCAGCCATATTCTTTTCTTTTCTATTTCTTTTTTCCATTCATCTTTGGACTGTATAGGAAAGAACTGCCTAGCCCTCTGGGCTGGAAAGTTTAGGGTATGGGACTGGGTACACTAGCCAGGAAGACCCTGTGACAGGTAAGGACTGAGGGATGCAGGGACATCCTGGTATCCAGGTCCACTTTGATATGTTAAATAGGAACTGCATGCCAGCCATTTGTCCCAGGTTTACAACCTAACACCACCAATAGCCCACTAGAAAAGTTTCACTTCTAAAGTTTTTTTTTGGAATGAAATGGAAGTAATGTTTACTGCCGAAGATGCAAGACATTAAAGACAAATAGGATAAAATTTATATTGTCTTCATTATTTAGATGGGGAAAACAATCCACTTTCTGTTAGCTACAGAAAGCAAATCTCTGAGGCTAAATAACTGACTTTCCCCTTCCTCTAGGTCTTTTTCTTCTTAATGTAGCACAAATCTTCTGCCATGTGACTACCCACCATTCACCTTTCCTTTGCAATCTAACAATGTCAGCAGATATCACACGGAAGCTTTAGGACAGTGTGACACCACGATGCCCATGGAAGCCCTTTGCAATCTGCAAAGCTCAAACACATACCAGCCTTGAAGAGCCATGCACATCACTTTCCATTAAAAAAAAAAGTATTATTTATTTTCTCCCAACACATGGCATCTCAAGAATTCCAGAAGCTAGTCTCTGCCTCTGTTCCAACAAGAATAGACATTTGAAGGAAAGCTGAGAAGCAGATCTTGGTTTCTAAGAATTGTTCTTCTGTTAGATAGCTGAGGTGGGTGTGACAAGGGGGTGAGCCATGAACAATGGGTCCAGAGCAGTTCTTCCAAGATGGCAGCTCTCCACTGTGAGACTGTGTCCAGACAACTGTTTACTGAAAAGCTCTTATAAGGTCAAGGGAAAGAACAAAGCTTAGACCGTTGATTAGGTTTCAAATGGCTGAGGTGCCCATTAGTAACATATCAAAGCAGACCTAGCCACGGGGTTCTTTCTGCATTCCTCAGGCCCTGCCTTCACCGGGTCCTCCTGGCTTGTATACACCACACCCTACCCTAAACTCCAATCCAGGGGCTGGATTGCTTCTTCTTATGTAATCCAACCATTTGGTTGCTGTCTTTGAACCTTTGGACCTCTTGGCTACTGCACCTTGTTCTTCAGCTCTCCCTTCTCAATTCATTCCCTCTGTCCCACACAGCCTAGCTCAGTCTGGTCAAGTCCACTCTGGACTCTCCACATGTCCATGCCTCTGCCTCTGCTCTCCCAAGTTTCCACAATAAACTCTCTTGTCCACCATACTTAGGACCAATCATGTGCATTTTCTTTTTTTTCATTCTGTTTATCCTTTTATGATTCCTGTGAATTTGGTATGGTATAGTATATTTGCATTGCTTTGAAAAAATATCCCACCAGCTAGCTGGTTTGTGTGCAACAAGGATTTATCTCAGTTTTGGCAACTGAGAGGTCCATGATAATGAAGGGACAGCTCTTTGTAATGCACGAAGGGTGCCTTTTTCTGTATCTTCACACGATAGAAGCGGCAAAGGATCCCAGTCTCTTCTTAAGGTTCACTTCTGTCATGAGCGGCCAGACCATCCATATAGTTCAATAGTTTGCCCAATGCTTTCCCCTCCTAATTCCTAATACCTTGGGTGCTAGGATTTCAACATGTGAATTGACAGGGGGACATAAGCCTTCAGAACCTGGAAGCTAGTTTACTCAACTCTTCTATTCACCAGCCTGCTATTTACTACATATTTCCTACTTTTAAAAGGAACACGGTAACTCCCTGCCATCAACAAAACTGGTTTAGTATGATGCTGTCTTGGCAGATGTAGTATGGATTAAGAATAGGAAAAGACATGCTGGGCAGTGGTGGTCCATGCCTTTAATCCCAGTACTTGGGAAGCAGAGGCAGGCGAATTTCTAAGTTCTAGGCCAGCCTGGTCTACAGAGTGTGTTCCAGGGCAGCCTGGACTATACAGAGAAACCCTGTCTCAAAACAAAACAAAACAAAACAAGAAAAGACATGATGATTAATGAGAAAGGGGTAGAGAAAAATTCTGGATCAGGGAGGAAATGAGAACTGTACTGCAAGGGAAGTAGATTGAAGCCAGGCTTCAGAAAATCTGACCTTCATTCACTAGCCCTAAAGCTTCCTTAGGCAATGGAAATCAATAGCTGCTCTGTTCCCTTAAGTGACTTCTGAACTTCAGTATTTCCCACATATCTGGGAACTGCTTACAGTTAAATCTGCTTAAGTTTGCTAAGATTTAGATTCTTCTGTCCAAAATTGAGTTTTACTGTGTATTACATCAGATTTGGACATAAATTCTGTTCCCTCCTTAGAAAATGCCAACAAAATGAACATCAACCACCCAAGTCATACTTTTTTTCTTAACTGTAAGCAGATGAATACCAACTTACTGGTTATTAGATATTTCATAGCTGAACATTTTTCAGATATTACAACATTTATTTAGAGCACTAAATAACTACCTACAACATGATGGGGTTGGGCAAAGGAAATAATACCAACTTAATCACAAGACTGAAAATCCGGAATGAGGTATCATTTGTGAGGTATATTACTTTACATAGCATCGGGCCCTCAGAGCACTCATTTCTAAGGCCCATACTGGTGGTGGTGGTGGTGGTGGTGGTGGTGTTTTTCCTGTCTGAAGAAACAAACCCAGAGATCAGAGGGTACGTGATGTGACGTGATGTGCTGTGATGGTATGTGATGGTCCCAGGACATGTCAGTGGCAGAGCCAGCACAGGACTGTCATTTCCCTATGCTAACTAACATGTTAATGAACAGTCAAAGCACTTAATATTTAAGTTGCATGTCACAAAGTACTGAGAAGACTCTAAGGTTTTTAAATGTCAAAGCATTAAGACACAGGTGAGAGATAATGAATACCTCACCCAGGTATGATTAAGATATCATGTAAAAATTACATATGCCTATGGCCTGGGTATGGCTATGTAATCAACGTGGCTTATGAGAGTCAGGTGGTTTTAATTTTTCTCCAGCTTCTAAGTCTTCCTTGTTTGTGTCTTGCCACACCAGCTTTAGCATATTAATAAGGAGATAGCAAGCTTTGGATTAGCCAGAGTGAGAGAGAAGGAGCTTCCATAAGGAAAATCTACACTTGTGGAGTTACGGAACTTGTGGGACTGTTTCTATGTCCTATCGTTTGCATCATGGAAATGTCCTTTTGACCTGGGGAAGTTGTCGTCTTATGAAAACCACAGGTGTTCATAAAGTAACTTATTGTTGTCAGCTCTCAGCTTTTCTTTATAGATCCATAATACGTTGTGGGTTATCTCTAATACCTGTTTGTTGTAAAGTTTAAGGTTACAGAAGTTCTTCTGAATAATTGTCAACTTTTGTCTTGGGCCAATACTAATTATCTCCAACCCATTATAGTCCAGCCTTTAAGGGGTTCTAAAGGGGTTCTATTCAAAGGAGCATCATCAACCATCACAAAACATGGGACTGTGGTGAGAAGCACCTTGGAACTGTTGATGTGACCTCTCCTTGACCCCTGCCACTTCTTCCTCCTTCCTGGGAGAATAACAGGATGACTCACACAGTTCCCTGTGCATAGCTTGCCTTACGAGGCTGTTATAACAACATTCCACAGACTGAGTGGCTTAGTCAGCAGAAATTGATGGCAGTTGTGTAGGCTGGAAAGCCAAGATCAAAATCAAGATGCTGTCAAGTTTGGGTTCTCCTGAAGCTACTCCCCACACTTTGTGGATGACTACCTTCTTGCTCCATCTTCACAGTCTTCCCGGAGCATGTAACTCCTCTGGGTAATACCATCTGGTGACAAGGACACTAACTACTCTTATGAACTAGTGTCTTAGGGTTTCTATTGCAATGAAAAGACATCATGACCACAGCAACTCTTATAAAAGATAACATTTAATTGGGGCCAGCTTATGGTTTCAGAAGCTTAGTCCATTATCATTGTGACAGCATGCAGGTAGACATGATGCTGGAGAAGGAGCTGAGAGTTCTACATCTTAATCTGCAGGCTGTAGGAGATTGTGTACCACACTGGGCATAGCTTAAGCCCAGGAGAACTCAAAGACTGCTCCTACAATGACACATTTCCTCCAACAAGACCACACCCACTCCAACAAAGCCACACCTCCTAATAGTGCCATTCCCTATGGGACAAGTATTCAAGCACAGGAGTCTATGGAGGCCATTTCTATTCATACTACCACAACCAGGGTCTACTCTAATGGACCCATCTTAATGTGGTCATCTTTTTAAAGATTTTAGCTCTAAAAAGTAATGTTCTGAGGTAGTCGGGATAGGACACAATTCTGCCCCTAACCCGATTTGAATCATTAAATCTCCAGAATGTGTTGCCTTAGTTACTATTTCTTTGATTCTGTGGCTTCCACTCCTCTGGCTTCACTTCTGGTCCTAGGGAATTATCTCTAGAGGTTCCTTGATTTAAACTTCAAGCCCTGATTTCCTGGTTGACTCTGGGTTTGTGGCACCTCTGCAGCATTGAAGACACATTATCACATTATCCTGTAGTCCAAGGTACCAAATGAAACTACAGCCCTCCTCCACTAGAGTATGGACTCTTAAGACACAAATTAGACAAATTCTGCTCTCTTTCACACTTAATGCCCCTAACTATTTGGGTTGCTTCTGCTAACTGACTTTATTTTGTGTCTTCTCTTTCAAACATCACAAATCCTTTCATGGGTAGACTAGAAAACAGCTGGGACATGTTCAGCTCCAAAACTTCCCTATCACCTTGTAGCTCATTATCCTTCAATCACCTGGAAGCTCTAAGAAATCTCCATGCTGGGATTCTGGTTGTTATTGATATTTGCTTCTTTATTTTTATTCCACAAGATTTCCCAAACAATTTTTAAAAACCAACACTCTATTGTTCACTGTAGTGCTGGTCATATGACCTAAATTATCCAACCAGGCTCTAAGGTTGAAAGTTCTACTAGGTACACTCCTCTAGCTCAAGGATTAACCTGTTCTGAAACCTAGAACTGTTATTTGTGTGTGTGTGTGTGTGTGTGTGTGTGTGTGTGTGTGTGTGTGAATGTGTGTATGTGATCAGGGTCTTTGCTTCTTCCTCTATAAGAATATAAACATAAGACTAACAATCATTACTGTCATAGACATAGATAAAGTTATATAACGTGCATAGCACAAAAAGTACTCAGTGCCTGTCAGTGTCCCTGAGCAAATCAAACAAGAAGACAGACTTGAACTTAGGTTGTCAATTCCCTTCTTCCTTCTTCTCTGCTACTTGCATTCAACAAAATATTCATTGAGTATCTTTTTATGTTCTTGGTAGCATGAAAAGTACTTTACCTTCATTGATCTTATTTAATTTTTCACAATAAACCTCAAGGTTGTTGCTATTATTATTACTTTCAAAACTAAAAGAGAGATGGAAGAAAATGAACATTATATGGTTATTTCTATTGTGAAGTTCAAGGTGAAAATTTATGAGCACTGGACATGCTCCATCCCTCCTTTGGAGGGGACCACAGCATTCACAAATTGCAGGCAGCAATCTTAGGAAGGCAGTGGGAAAAAGCGAAACATGAATAGGTTGGCTTCATGGGAGTGTAGGAAAGACCTGTTGCTGGTGGCCATGGCTCTGAATCTGAGTCCTGCAGCTCTTTGGGGCATTGCTGAACAGAAGGCTATGGTTTCCTGAAAGAAAATGATGCTGACACCTGTGATGTGGCATCTTCTACCAGCCTGGCATCTGCTCCAAGTCCTTGATGGAAAAGCTCAGCCAAGTTTCCAACACTGACTAGACAGTCTTATCCATTCAGGCAAAGTGATCCCTGGAGTGTGCTGACTTACTGTAGCAATGGAAAAAACAGCACCCCGTGTGAAGATCCTGAAATCAATTAGAGCATCATTTATTTATCTGGACATTGTATGTATTTCCAGTGTTTTGGATACATGTAATTTTATTCGCAGTCTGAGCCTCTTAGATAAAATTAGCCCCTCTGTAATCCCTGTGCTGTTTGTCCCTGGTTAGCATTTTGGATACTTTTGAAAGTCTACAATTCAGAACAGCAGGCTCTATTCACAATGCACCTTGCAATTGCTGTGTGTGGCACAAGTAGAACCTCTGGAAGGTGCAGAGAGACAACGGACTTATGTTTGTCAAGTTGGATGCCACACCCTATAGGTTAGATGGGAAGTGTGTCTGAGAAATATTTTGTATGCTGCTTACCTCTAGAGTCTTCCTCTGTTCAAAACAAAAATGAATCAACAGAGAAATGAAGTAATTGTTACAATGACCTGAGAAATAGGAAAAGGAAATCATTCATGTCAAGAACTTCGCATCCACATTCTCAAAATAAGGATTCTGTCTTTTCTTCCTCAAGTACAAGGAATAGCCAAAAACAAACAAACAAACAAACAAACAAACATGAGAACTGCTAGAGTCTCTTGAAATTCTGGTACAGCTTCTCTTTTTTGACTATTTTCTTTTTCTTTTTGTTTTAGTAGCAAGACTGTAATAGTTGCAATAGTCTTCATCTAAGTGGCTCAAGGTTGCAGAAATGAGTGGTGTTAACATACAAGCCACATTTGCATTTGGTAAGCAAAGGAGGATTTAGAAAAAGAGCTCATTTCCCCACAAGTCCTGTCATCACTGTGAAGAAAAGAACACAGCCTTGGTGGCCTATTAAGTGTCAGCCATAAAACTCCTCAAAGGTTCCGGGCTTTCCAACTTTTAATTTTCATACCCTCGAAGAGAGATAAGCATCTCGAATGGAGCCAAATTCCTTCTAGGGCTGTCAGAGTAAGGCCCTGTTTTGAAGCACTGCTCACTGCTTATACAGCCCCCCATTCGGATGAAATAAAATTATCTGTTCTCCTTTAAAGAAATTATACAGCATTAGGGAATGCCGAGCGTTCTCAGATAGAGTTCATTTTAGAGGAAGTTAAAAATTCAACAAGTCATAATCGTAACCTAGAATTAAGTATCCAGTAGCAGCTGGGCGGCTGGAAATCAGAGAAGAGAGAGCTGTGTGCCATGATCATCTGCAAGTCTGGACTCTTTTTCCAGGCCTGGTACATGCTGGCTGAGCAGTCTAGGACCGGGCTGCCCTGGATGAGCTCCATTTTCCTGCCCTTGCTCATGCCTGTGTCTCTCACCCACCTGATCACCTAGGTCAGTGTCTCTCAACCTGTGGGTTTCAACCCCGTTTTAGAACTGGATGACCCTTTCACAGAGGTTGCATAGCAGATATATTATATATCTAACATTTACATTATGACACATAACACTATCAAAAGTACAGTTATGAAGTAGCAATGGAAATAATTTTATGGCGGGGGGCGGTCACTACAACATGCAGGACGTATTAAAGGATCTGTGCATGAGGAAGGTTAGGAATCATTGACTCTATGCATCAACTTTCTGAATGTTAGTGTGAAAAGGGAGTTAATCTTTCCCAGTGAAAATGTAAGCAACCAAACTTAAGTATCCTAGAACTTTTCTCTTCAAAACCTGGTCCATCAGCCTCTTATCATCTGCCTCAGAGAGAGGGGATTGGTCCTACTCCTCTGACTTCTAAGGCTTCCACCACTGACTCTTATCTCTTGGTTTTATAGAAGATATGTGGCTCCCGTTTTATAGAAGATATGTGGCTCCCGTGGGCAGAGCTGTGGTTTGTTGGGTTTTCTTTTCTTTTTTCTTTTTTTTAAACTTGTGAAAGAAAAAAAAGATTAAAGAATTAAACATTCTTTTTTTTTTTTATCTCCCCTGCCTTGAGCAATCCAAAATAGGCAGGATATAATTTAGCTTGGATTATGAAACTGAAGTTTACTCATTTAGCTGAAAATACTCATAGGTTTTTCTTCTGAACTATTATTTATTAAACTACCCCAGGGCAATCACAATGCTAACTGCTTTCTCATGTATCCCTGCTCTCTCTGGCTCTCTAGTTTTCTCACTTTCCCTCAATCTCTCTCTCTCTCTCTCTCTCTCTCTCTCTCTCTCTCTCTCAATCTCTCTCTGTATCTCTCTCTCCTTCTCCCTCTTTCTCTCCCTCTCTCCCTCTCTCCCTCTCTCCCTCTCTCCCTCTCTCTCCTTTTTTTATGAGTATATTTTTTATTTGCTTTACATCCTGATTGCTGCGGCACCATCCCTCCCAAATTCTTACTTACCCCCATTACATCCTCCCCTTCTCCACAGAGAAGGGGAAGTCCCTCCTTGGATACCACCCCACTCTTCGGACATCCAGTCCCAGGAGGACCAAACACATCCTCTCACTCTGAGGCCCAACCAGGCAGTCCAGTTAGGGGAAAGGGGATCCAATAATAGGCAACAGAGTCAGAAACAGTCTCCACTCCAATTGTTAGAGGACCCAAATGAAGAGCAAGCTGTACATCTGCTCCAAATGTACAGGGTATCGAGATCCAGCCCCTGCATTCTCTTTGGTTGGTGATTCAGATTCTGTGAGCCCCGATGGGCACAAGTTAAGTGACACTCCAGGTCTTCTTGTGGTGTCCTTGACCCTTCCTTCTTGTTCAAGTCTATCGCCCATTCTTCCACAAGACTCCTCAAACTCTCACTGATGTTTGGCTGTGGGTCTCTGCATCTGTTTCCATCAGCTGCTGGAAGAAGCCTCTCAGGTCCCCGTCCAGAAGCATAGCACAGTATCATTAATAGGTCAAGGTTGGCTCTCTTACATGGACGGGTCTCAAGTTGAAGCCGTCATTGCTTGGTTATTCCCTCGGTCTCTGCTACATCTTTATCCCCGCAAATCTTGTAGGCAGGACAAATTTTGGATTGAAGGTTTTGGGGGTGGATTGCTGTCCCCCTTTTTCCACTGAAAGTCCCACCTGACTACAGGAAGTGGCCACTTCACTCTCTAAATCCAGCCACTGGTAGGAATCTCAGCTAGGATTACCATCATGGACTCCCAGAGCCTTTCACATCACAGGTCTCCAGCTATTGCCAGAGATGCCCAGCTCCCCAATTATTTCCATCCTCACACCTAGCCTTCTCCCCCGATACCTTATCTCCATCACCAATAACGATTTTGTTTCCCCTTCTGAGTGAAATTCATGCGTCTTCCCTCGGGCCCTCCTTATTATAGTTTCTTTGGGTATGTAGATTGTACCACCATTGTCCTATACTTTAAGAGTAATGTCCAATAATAAGTGAGCACATACCATACTTGTCTTTCTGGGTCTGGGTTACATCACTCAGGATGATCCTTTCTTTTTTATTAGATATTTTCTTTATTTACATTTCAAATGTTATCCAATTTCCTCAGTTCCCCTCTGAAAACCCCCCTCCCCCACTCCTACTCCCCTTGATCACTATCCCACCCACTCCTGCACCCCTGTCCTAGCATTCCCCTATACTGGATGGCCTTTCCTTCAGTTTCTGCTCAATACTTTGTCTCTGTATCTCCTCCCATGGGTATTTTGATTCCCCTTCTAAGAAGGACCAAATTATCCACACTTTTGTCTTCTTGAGCTTCATGTGGTCTGTGATACCCATTGTATCTTGGGTATTCCGAGCTTCTGGGCTAATATCCATTTATCAGTGAGTGTATACCATGTGTGATCTTTTGTGATTGGATCCCCTCACTCAGGATGATATTTTCAAGTTCCATCCATTTGCCTAAGAATTTCATGAATTCATCCAGAGGACCAAATAACCCTATTTTTAAAAAGTGGGGTACAGAGCTAAACAAAGAATTCTCAACTGAAGAATACCGAATGGCTGTGAAGCACCTAAAAAAAGTTCAACATCCTTAGTCATCAGGGAAATGCAAATCAAAACAACCCTGAGATTCCACCTCACACCAGTCAGAATGGCTAGGATCAAAAATTCAGGTGACAGCAGGTGCTGACAAGGATGTGGAGAAAGAGGAACACTCCTTCACTGCTGGTGAGATTGCAAGCTTGGACAACCACTTTGGAAATCAGTCTGGCGGTTCCTCAGGATGATCCTTTCTAATTCCGTCCATTTGCCAGCAAATTTCATGATGTCTTTGTTTTAATCTCAGTTTCTTGGTATATTGTTGAAATATCCTAAGTCCACATGAAAGTTTGGTATTCCCTCCTTGCAAGATAAAGTTGAAGTACAAAGATGTTAAGGGCCCTGCTTATGGTTACCTGACTTGTTCTAGTGCTCCCAACGTAACAGGCCAGTGTAGACAAGATATGTAAGAGCTAAGTCTTCCATTTACAAAACTAAACTCATTGTGAGGCCCCTTTAAAAGACATCACTGAATGATTAGGACTGATTAGAGTACTTTCCAAGGTGTAGCAAGTACTCAGCTTGGCTGAGTGGATATCTGAGTTTATGAAGATGGTGATTACAAAGAAAGCACCACCCTGGTGTTGTTGATAGACTTGTATCGTGTGTTTGTTACATGTTCCGAAGGCTGCTTTTGTAGTCTCTGTGTCTGCGCTTTGACCCGATTTCATGGTGTTACAGGAGAAGACGTTATGATATTCAGGCTCTGTACACAACTCTGTTGGTGGGAAGAATGAACACAGCAAAGCAGGTTTTGCTTTAGATGCATTCTCCGGGTTCCCATGGTGCATTTCTTCTGGGAGCTGATGATAAATTGGGCGTGGCCTCTGTCCTGCTCTGTCAGCTTACTCAGAAAACAGTGAGCTTTCCGTTTCAGGCTCTTTCACAAGCCTAGTTCTGGGCGATATTAACTATGATTATAGCTACATAGAAATGATCTAAAATTAGCCTTAAGTCATTAATGCATGCATAGGATACATCATTCACAAGCTCCAGGTCTCAGTGTTAGCCTTTCTTATCTTTTTGTCACCCACTCCCCATCTAGACCTAGCCAGCCACAATTTCTAATTTCTTTCAGGCCCCTTCTAAACAACTGTACGTACTTGTTCATTCAATACCTAGAATAAAAATAAAATTAAAAAAATTCTATTCAACATGTTGGGAATCATTTGTAAATTTAATTTTATTTAACAAATTAATTCACAAAGGCATCTGACAAGTAAGCACGGGCAGAAATCTCTCTGGTAATCATACCTTTGTAATGTTCAGCAGGATTTATCCTAAGACTTAAGGCTCTACTCTATCATAGCTTCTCTGTGGTCAGGTTATCACCTGGCAGAAAGAGCATCAACCCTGGAATCAAACTCACACAGAGTAGGCTGACCATTCACTGGCTTGATGGTCTGCAAACCAAGAATAATGAGAGGTTATGACTCATCTCAGTGTTGAGCATTCGGTGAATTTGACTCCAGAATGGTCAAAACATCTGCTCTTTCATGAATCCGGACCCTATTGGTCATTAGGGCCTTCTGCAACCCAGCCAGTCTTGTTGCCGTACTTGGTATACAGCAGAGAAATGAACCTGACAGACACTCTCCTGTTCTCTGAAAGCAGTGACCACTGTTACTGCACACTGCTGCCCACCAGGCCCCTGCATCTATATAGTCACAGCTTGGCAATCACATCATCTCTGTGTGCAGTTGCCATGATGATCATGATTTTAACGATAGAACCTGGACAGTAAAGTAAGTTGCTCACCGTCATCTTTCAGGTAAAGGGCGGGTCATAAATTGCACAGCATCTGCTTGCTTGTCTCTCACACTCCTTGCCTGCCTCTTGTGTGGATCGGATGTTCTTACTCTCCATCAACGTAGCCCTTGGACTCTAAGGAAAAGAAAGGAACTGGTGACTATCAGCCTGTCTGGCACTTGTCCCCACAGATTTTAGCACATTTTAAGTTTATTGTAGCTAACATAACAAGAGGAGGCTGACTTTGACCCACAGGCCACATAGTATTCATCTGTGCTGTGCTGACCAGCAGGTAAGTGTTTACTGAGTGGGATTTCTGTTTTCTCTCATGCCACTCTCCAGGAGAACCTCTATGCCTCTAAATCTATGGCTCCCATCAAGCTTGGTACAACTCCTGCAGTATAATGCCTAATAAAGAGAGAAAAAGCGTTGACTGGGAAGTCTGGCAAATGTTATTTAAGCTGAAGAGGACCACTACAGCTTGACTATTAGACCATTAGCATGGGTAACGCCGAGCTGTGGGTCTGCCAGCCTTCCAGTTTCAGATTGTTATGACTTTCTAATTGCCAAGCTTGTTCCACAGTGCCAGAATGTGCCTCTTCAAACCCCAACTGCAAGTTCAATGTCGATTAAAATCAGCTACATGCTCTCTTACATTGTGGATCTTTAATGGCTTTCATCCTGCACCACTGACAGAAACTCTCCAGATAATGGCTGTAATTCCTTTGAAAACTCATGTTTTTGCTTATGTACACCGGAAAAACAAGCTCTGATACAATTGCTTTCCTCCTGCCGATTTTCCTTTTGACAATTATCTGAAGAGAGCCTATTTCAAAATACTTACATTATCTTTAATATTCTTGAAATACATTTATAAATTAATTTAGCTCTTTGAATAATTGGGAAAATAGATATTTTTAAATTATATGTAATTGAAAGACAAGCTTAATTCATGAAGCATAGTTTTATCATAGTGTGCCTGAAGCAGATAGTGCTTGCCTTTTTGTAACAACAAAAAGATCCCTGACCCAGAAAAAATTTCCACTCCATGGTCAACAATGCCTCTTAGAAAGTTTACGAAGCTATACATGATAACCACTGACCACTAAACTAGTATCGTGTTTTTAAGTGACAGTTAATGGTGTCTTAGGAATATATCCAGAATAGACTTTTTGAGGCTATGTGAAAAGAGTCCTTACATAACGCTCTGCGTGATGTTTGATTCTACAACACTAGTAAACAGAGGCAATACTTCCTGTTATGTACATGGGGGAAACCCGCAGCCCTTAGTGAACTGGGAGGGAGGGATAGAAAGCACAAGATAGTGAGTACTGAACTCTCAAACTTCCTTCTCATCTCAGGCGGAACAGATGGATGGAAATGTACTACAGTCAACGTTTATAGCTCCGTAACTCCTTTAGTTTCCTTCTTTTTAAAATATAACAGTCACCTTATTGTAAGGAACTCACAATTTTAAAACATCACAAGGTTAAGTTAACGTAGACACGCAAATCCCCGCCTGGTCTCAGACTCTGTATATCTCAATAACCTTCTGTAGTTAGCAATAGCATTCTGAAGGTGTCTCCACACCAGCTCATGACTATATCCTTCCTCCTCTTCTTTCTCTTGGTGCTTAACACTTTCACTATCAGTTACAGTTACCAGAAAAAAACACATGAAAGAATTGAAGTTACAAAAACAATTATACACACTTTCATGAATCATGTGTCCAACCTTCTCCATTACCCTCTGTCACCCTGCCTTGTTTTCCCTTCTAAATATTAAACAACATGCATTGTGTGCGTGTGTGTGTGTGTGTGTGTGTGTGTGTGTGTCTCCTGGGCATGCACCCAGGCAGTTCAATAACCTATCATAGAGATATTTGCATTCCATGCTTATTGCTACTTTATTACTATAGCAAGGATCTATTAGAAGATAAATAGATAATGAAATTCTGGCATATAGAAAAATGGAATATTATTAAACTTTAAAGAAAAACAAGACCAGTAAATCCACATGAAAATAAATGGACTTCAAATACATAATACTATGTAGGGTTGCCTAAATCTCAGAAAGAAAAACACTACTATGTTCTCCCTTATATGCAGATTCTTAACCTATAAGATAGTGATAGCTTTTTTATACTATTAGAACCAATGATCTAACTTGCTAACAGTGTTGATAGATATTGGCTTAGTAATAGTGAGGATTAGCTTAAGGTCACATTTTAGAGAGATCCTGCTGTGTGAGATAATGAAGTAGCTGCCTTAGGACCAGTGAATGGTGCTTTGGGGTTCCTTTCAGCCCTACCGGGCTCTAAAGTATTGAATGTTGTAGAACCTTCCCACCAGAGTGTCTTCTCTTCCTCTGCTGTGATTATTGCTGCCACAAACTGACTTCCTTTGGTGGTTTCCCCACTGAGGGCTTCTCAAAAAGTGGAGTTAAAGTGGAGTGAGAATGTGGAGTTAAAGTAGAGTGAGAAGCCGGGCGTGGTGGTACATGCCTTTAATCCCAGCACTCGGGAGGCAGAGGCAGGTGGATTTCTGAGTCGGAGGCCAGCCTGGTCTACAAAGTGAGTTCCAGGACAGCCAGGGAACCCTGTCTTGAAAAACCAAAAAAAAAAAAAGGCGGAGTGAGGAGTGAGAATGAGAAGAGGATTAAGGTGTAGGTTGTTTATGCAGGACTCTAGCTCAAGAAGCAGAAGACTGACACAGGAATCCCTGGTCAAAGTAGGAAGGATGTAGTCATGAGCTGCTTACCACTTTGGATGACTAGGACTGAGGAATACAACTGTTCAGTATACAACTAGAGTAAGGACACCCTCTAACAGGTTTGAAGGCTGGAGGATAGCCAATAATATCTCACTTCACCCTAGCTTCTTCTCTACCTTTCCAGCCTTCCATGGTTTTCTCCATGATTGGCTGGGGGGAATGGAGCTAAGAATCCTAACAACAGGTGAGCTCTTGACACTTGAAGAAATTGACTACCTGCAATGCAGCTGAAGTCAGAAAGGATCCAAGCATTAGCAGGGCTACCCATGCAAGGCGGTAGCTGATGCTACATAGCCTAACTCCCATTGCACCTTGTTCTTCATTTCCTACTCACTGTGTTGCTGTAGCTTCTTATATGCACTGTGCTCCCCACTCCCAGGCCTCAGTGCTCCCCCACTGACTCTCTGCTTTTCTCCTTCTTCCCACCACTGTTTCCTAGATACTTGGCTAACGCAGCTCTGCAGTTCTTCCAGTCTGCATCTATCCATCTTCAACTAATATAATTTTTTAATCTGGTGTTTTTATTCTTTTTCTGCTTCCCATTTCAAAAAAAAAAGGAAAAAAAAAAAAAAAAAGGAGATCATTTTATCATTTTGAATGCCCAAAACACTCCCAGAGAGTTAGAGGCAGGTTACCTGGCTTGCAACTGTCTCTTTAAAATCTGGCAAACCCCAGCCCCTTCCTTTAAATCACTCAAGCCACTTCCCCACTCCATGTTCCCTACAAAGGAACCCCAGCTAAAAATAGATCTCAGAGTCCCAGATCTGGAATGTGGCCTGAGCTAAGGAACTCAGCTCCATGCAATGGCAGAGAGAGGGGAGAGGGGCGGGGAGGGGGAGGGGGAGGGGGAGGTTCAGAGTATGCAAAAAACCCTCATACTCTTACCTAGCAGATGATGCAAGAAGACAGGTCCTGTGTGCTGCCCCAGTCAAGGCATGGAAGAGAGTTCATTAATGCATGCAAGACTGGGCCCATGCTGTCATTCTTCTCATAGTCTGAACCTTGTCAGGGCATGCAAGAGCTCTGACTGGCTCTACAACCCAAATGTTGTTCAAAGTCCCTTGAATTCCCACGCTGAGCCTACAGTCATGAGGGTTCCAGAGCTCCAACGCTGTCTGCTCTCTGCTTCTTGTTCTGGATTTCTTTTCTAGTTTTAGGAACCCAGATTTTGGTGGAATCTGGAGTGTTCTCTTTCCTTTGTGGTGAATGAATGCAAGTTATAGTTTCAGATTTCCAACAAGATCTAGCTTGAGTAAGCATGTCTCTCCTAAGTTTCTCTACCCTTCTATAGCAGCAATAGCTACACTGTGATGTGCATTTAGCTCTTTACCTTTCTTCCACCTTCCTGGCTGGATGATAACATTCCATAGGAGGAACTATTTCCTAGTAGTGAGGAGTGTCACTTAGAAGATATTTAATATGTTCTAGGCATGGCTCTAGCATTCTGTGTTAGCCATGCCCTTTACTGTAAAAGAGGACTGGAGTTATTCAACCTATAAAGAGAAATCCTTAGCCCACAGTTTTGAAAGCTCTATCTCATGATTAGTTGATTTCGTTGCCTTGAGCCTTTGATACAGCAGAACAGAACAATGGGAGCAGATGGAGAGAAACACTGCTCACCTCCAGGACAAGGCTCAGAAAGTTTGGGTCCCACAATTCCCTTCAGGAGTACCTCCAGAAACAACCTAGCCATGCTCCACTAGTCTACATCTCTCAAAGGTTCTGCCACCTTCTAATCACTATCATGGGGACTAAACTTTTAACACATGGCTCTTTGGGGGATATTTATGATACAAACAACAGCAGATTGTTATCAAATTTTATTTGTGTATGTGTGTGTGTGTGATCATTTTACTGAATAGACTTTGCAGTGTCTGTTTTGTTGATGAGAAAATTTGAAACCAAGAAGTCAAATATACTCAGTGAAATGTAGTTTCGTGGGACTGAATCAAAACTAGAGTCCAGCTGCCTGTATCTAAGTCATCACACATAACAAGTGAGGCATGTTCCACCTCATTGCTTATGCATGTATGTCTCCCGCAAGCAACCACTTGAGAGTGAGTAGAGAAATAGAGAGGAATTAGAAAACCCCAGACTCACTATATACATTCATGTGCTTTCTGTATTTGGAAGTTGCAGTGGTTTGTGTAAGAATGGCCTCCACAAAGTCACATATCTGAATCCTTGGTTCCTAGTGGGTGGAACTATTTGGTAAGGATTGGGAGGTGTGGCCTTGCTGGGGGAGGTCTGTCACTGAGAGTGAGCTTTCAAGACTCTCTCTCTCTCTCCCTCTCTCTCTCTCTCTCTCTCCCTCTCTCTCTCTCTCTCTCCCTCCCTCTGCCCCACTCTCCCTCTTTCTGCCTTATGCTTTTAGATAATATGTAAACTCTCAGATACTGCTCCAGCATCATGCCTACCTGCCTACTGCCCTGCTTCCTACCATTATGGTCATAGATCATAACCCACTAGAACGGGAATCCCCAGATTAAAAACTATTTTTATAGGTTGCCTTTGATCATGGCGTTCTGTCACAGCAAAATTAAAATAAGTCAGAAGTAATTCCAATCATTGAGGAAATGTCAGATAATTTTTGCTTTCTAAAAACTCTTTTGATATTTTTATATAGATTAGATTATAACTTTGGCATGCATATTTTCCTGTCCTCTTAAAATATAAATAGTATGTAGTAATACTATATTTGGCTCTCTATATCTAATGGTTTGCAATCCATTCATTCAACAAGCCACAGATTGATAAGAGTTTTAAAAATTGTTCATGGAGACTAAAGAGTTGGCTCAGACAGTAAAGTTCTTGGCATGTAAACATGAAGATGACCCACAGCACTCATGGAAAAGCCCAGCACTTTTCTGAATTCCATAATTGGAAACAAATAAACAAGTGGATTCCCTGGAACTTGTCAGTCAGTCTAGCTGAATCATAAAGACCCACTCTCATTGAGACCCTGTCTCAAGAAAAATAAAACAAAATGGGAAAAAATAAAGACATCAAAGTAAGAGGGTATGGGAAGAGTTATTGAGTGATTGACAATAATCTTATTGAGGAGAAGAGTTTTAGTGAGGCTAAGGTAGAGTAACAGGTGAAATAACCAAGTCACTATGTTTATAATTGTCAAACAATGATGATGATGATGATGATGATGATGATAGTAAAACTGGAAAGCTACTGAAGAAGATAGCTAACAATTGGCCTCTGGTCTCTATACAGAATACACAAAATGCTTTTGTACTAGGTGGATACAATTTTTTTTCTTGCCATTATTCCACAAATAACATAATAAAAGCTATTTATGTTAGGTATTATGAGTAATATAAAAAATGAATTGAAATGCCCTATGGAGGACATGCACAAGTTACATATAGACAGTACCTTTTCTAGAATGGACCTAAATATCTGCAGATAGCAGTCTTGTAATCAACCCTTCAAAGATACCAAAGATACTTGTATATAATATACCTAAAAAGCATGCTATGTACAACTCATATTAACCTACTTTGTTCACTTAGCCACAATATGACACCATGTATCTTCTTTCATACTCACATATAATTTTTATGAGCAGTTGGAACAGGTATAATAGAATCGTCATCTTGGAAAAGAGTTTTAAAGTCACTACCCACTTTTATGTAAAGAAGTATTCTTAAAGTTTGTTTAAGTATGGCATACTTTAAAAGAAATCTGTATTAGGCATCAGTAAATATTGTATACAAAAATTGCACTAAAGTTATATTTAGGTAAATTTCTTTCTTGATTACAGCTGTGCCACACACATTAAAAAGAGCCATTTAGAATGTAAGGATGTTTTAGCCAGACAAGAATTTTTAATTGGAAATTCGGGATGAAGGTTGAAGTTTTATGAGTCTCCACATCTTGTTTGGACTGTGTAGTACTGGAAAATGCATGGTTCATGCAAGTTAGTATTTGTAGGTGGTTGTTTTTATTTAACTAATGCCACTGAAATGAACTAAATACAGGATGAAACAGAAGCTTAAATTTTAGGTCTGTATAAAAATGAACTAACCTTGGATCAATAGTCTATACCATGTTTTTCCAGTGTATCAATATTTAACACAAGAGTCATTTTAATGCATTTTATTGGCTTTTAAAATGTTTAAAAGTAAATATTAATTAAAATGTAATGTTTTAAGTATTATTTGTTACTTTAAAAAATCCATACATATTTATTCTGTATTTTCATCTTATTTATCCCTACTTCTTCACGTTAACTCTCCTTCCACCCATAACATGTCTCCTTCCCAAATTCATGTTCTCGTTTTTTGTTGTTGTTGTTGTTGTTGTTTCACAATCTACCAAGTTCAATTGGTGTCATCAACAGGAATATGAGTATGGGGTCATGAGTTAGTAAAATTTTAACCAAGTATTTGTGCAATCCTTTGAAGCACATTTAAAGGAATCTAGAGTCCTATGACTTTCTGTTGTTTTCTAGAATTAAGTAGGAAACCAGCAACCTAGCGTTTCTAAAATGAGCTTTGAAGCATAGGGGTTACTGAGCCTGCTTCTGGAATATACCTAAGTAGTTAAATCCCCTAATTATGGTTGGAAAATTCTTCCTCATGCTGTACTTGAGCCTCTTAATCTGCTCCTTAAGCTGAACACAGTCTGCAGAAGGCTCTTGGAAAGCACATGATAACTGATAGAAGGAGACACTTATGGAAGAGAAAGGCAATTGGTCCCCCTCATTCTCACCAAATGAATATGTCATATTCTCCCATCCACATCTCACCTGCCATTGTGATTACCATGATTAGTCCTCAGCATCTTTTGATTAACCAAATGCCCCACTGAAGCAGAAATTCCCTTTCATGACTATCCTCTGTGTAGTGGACATTTGGCACAAGGTATTTTCGGAGTTTGAGTTTATAATAGGTACTGTTCAATACCCTTCGTGGTACTTATGTGGGTTTCAAACGCTTGTAATAACTCAGGTTGTGATAGGTCAGGTGGAAGAAAACCAGTAATTTGACCTGCCCACTTGAGCCCATAATTGGCTGTTCAGTAGTTGTTTGGGGAGTTGGAATCATCTGCAGCAAATAGAAAGCAGAGGTTGAAGTAGCTCTAAGAAAGAATGCAAAGACTCAGTCACTGGAATAAAATCAGGTCACAAGGTCAAAAAGGTTGGGGAACTTGAGATTGGCTGTTACTCTGAGGTTACTTATCTTTGTCTTCCATGTGAGGCATGCAAAAGAACCAAGTAGGACTCTTCACCCTCAGAATGAAGCCAAGTAGAGAGCTGGGTTGGGCATCAAGCTCCAAGTTTGGGTGCTGTGAGCAATCTAAGCCATTCAGTGTAGGACTACTCTACATTCACAGGACCAAGGGCCTCTCCTCTCATTGATGTCAGATAAGGCCATCCTCTGCTATATATGTGGCTGGAGCCATGGGTCGCTCCATGTGTACTCTTTGGTTGGTGGTTTAGTCCCTGGGAACTTTGGGTGGTCTGGTTGGTTGATATTGTTGTTCTTCCTATGGGGTTGCAAACCCCTTCAGCACCTTCAGGCCTTCCTATAACTCCTCCATTGGGGACCCTGTGCTCAGTCTGATGCTTGGCTGTGGGCATCCACCTCTGTATTTGTCAGGTTCTGGCAGAGCCTCTCAGGAAACAGCTATATCAGACTCCTGTCAGCAAGTACTTCTTGGCGTCAGAAAGTGTTTGGGTTTCGTGTCTGTATATGGGATGGATCCCCAGGTGGGGCAGTCTCTGGATGGTCTTTCCTTCTGTCTCTGTTCTACCTTTTGACCCTGTATTTCCTTAAAATAGGAGCCATTCTGGGTTAAAAATTTGGAGATGAGTGGGTGGCCCCATCCCCCAGCCAGGGGCCTTGCCTAACTTCTGGATATGGTCTCTACAAGTTCCCTCCCCTTTGTTGGGCATTTCAGCTAATCTCATCCCTGTTGGATCCTGGGAGCCTCTTGCTTTCCTGGCATCTGTGACTTTCTGGAGGCTACCCTCAGTTCCCCATCCCCCAGTGCTACACACCTCTGTTCAAATTCCTGACCCTCTGTATATCATCCCAGTCTCCTCCCATACCTGATCTTGCCAGCTTCTTCCCCTTCCCCTCATCTCTTCTGTCCAAGTCCCTCCTCCCTCTTACAGAAAACGTTAGGGAATGTGAGTATCCATGCAAACAGACTTCCAGTATTTTCAGGGCGCAGACATCAGAACCAATGCAGGTTCCTGAGACCTAATCATGCTGATGATAATAGTACCAGATAAAATATGTTTGACTGTCTCTTTTTCTTGGCGACACCAATAATCCTGAGATCCCCTGATGTTGCTGCTTTGGAGATAAATGGAGTGAAAGGAGGTGGCCTTCCAAAGGGAGAAGTGGCTTTCAACCCCTCCTTCAATCCAGTATCTGCTTCCATCACCTCTGTGACCCACTTCTTGCTCACACGTATGGATTCTCCCACTGACCCAAACTCTTGTCACTGTCCTGTCAAGTAAACAAATAACCTTTCCCCTTTTGGAGTCTAGATTTTGGCATGCTGTTGCATAGTGACCCACGTGAGGACAAATGGAAATTAAAACAAACAAACAAACAAACAAACAAACAAAACATCATGCTCTCATGCCCAGCACCTGGCTTTGAGGTAAATTAGGAAGACAAATCCGGGTTCCTAAAGGGGAAGTAAGGCTCCAGCTGTACATATTCATTTGTCCTGGATGATGTCTTTGTAGACCACACTGGACTTTGGAAAGTTTGTCTGGGCTGCTTTGAGAAGACTGCTCAAGGATAACGGGCAGAACCTATCTAATACATTTTTCTTTCCATGCTACTGACTTTTACCAGCTCCTAAAATGTTCTGTTCTTTGCTTCATTTGTATAAAAGACCCTGTGTTCCATCTAACTTTTGTTTACTTTAAAAATCAGAAAGAAAGGGCGGGGGGGGGGGTATAGGGAACTTTCCGGATAGCATTTGAAATGTGGTGGCGCACGCCTTTAATCCCAGCACTCGGGAGGCAGAGGCAGGCAGATTTCTGAGTTCGAGGCCAGCCTGGTCTACAAAGTGAGTTCCAGGACAGCCAGGACTATACAGAGAAACCCTGTCTCGAAAAAAAAAAAAATCAGAATGGACCTGCAGAGGTCACTCAGCAGTTAAGCACTTTGGTTCCTTGCACTCACATAAAGGTTCACACCCCTCTGTAACTCTAGTTCTAGGACATCTGATGCCCTCTTCAGGCCTCTGTGGGCACTGCATATACATGGCACGCAGGTAGACATACATTCAGGCAAAACACTCATATACATTTAAAAACAAAAATAAAAAATTAACAAAATATAAAAAGAAGCAATCTCCTAGAAGATCTACCTTTAAAGACGTGGGAATTGAGAAAGCAATTTTGGGCACTGTATCTGTGCCAGGAGTTACATGACTGAGAATCTGTGTTCACCTGTCTCCTGCATAAGCTTCACCTCTTCACACTACTCTTGGCCGTTTGCTATCCAAATCACTGATCTGAGTCAGCTGTGTAGACCTTTGCTGTGAGGCAGGAAGTTTCCTCACAGACGAAGAAGGGCAGCATCAGGGCTCTGAAGCCTCAGCACCATTTGCAAGCCAAGACTCTCTCTCTCTCTCTCTCTCTCTCTCTCTCTCTCTCTCTCTCTCTCTCTAAAATCGAAGTTATAGATGTACTGTGGTATAGAGGGAAAAAAGAAGCAACTGATAATCAGAAGTTTCTGTCAGTTCCCCAGGCCACTGGAATCATCCAAGCACTCCTTGGTTCAGGTCACCTCTCTGCAAGGGCTCCAAGTTTTACCTCTCAACTTATACACTGGAACTGTCTTAATAGAGAGTGGCCCACTTGACTGGGGTTCAATGGGCTGCATCCCATGGTTGGTGGTAACAGGTAATATTTCATATCATCTAGGTTGAACTGAAAGGATCATTAAACTGCGTTTCCATTACCAGTGAGGTCCTTAGTGGCCTGAGGATGAGAATCCTCAAATTCTAATCAACCAATTTCATTTTTTTCCTAGGGTTTCCTCCTGCAGGCCTTTGATTATCTTGCATTGAAAGTTTGATGCACCCTTAGGGGGAGACAGGTGTCTCTCAGACAATGTCTAGAAAGTGATGACCCAGAGAAAGACCCTGCACTCAGGATCATTCTAGAAAACCCAAGGATCCCCTTCTTGGCTGCTGCTGCAGTTTAGATGAGAGTGTCCCAAACTCCATGTGTTAAACGCTTGATCCCAAGGTTGGCACTATTGAAAACTGGTGGCCTTGTGAGATGTAGGACCCACTGGATGATCCTGTCATTGAGAGTGTGCTACTAAAGGAGACTGTGGAAGTTCACGCTCTTCTCTTGTCTTTCCTTCTTGGCCACGAGAAAAAAGCATTTTGTTTGCTCTACACACTATTCACTATGGACTTGAAAGTGAAAAACTGGAAGCAAAAAGTAAGCATTTTCTCTTTCTAAGTTAACCTCTCTAGTATTTTCTCATAGCAAGGGAGAGATGACTAACAGCTGGTGTATTGAATCCTTGAGCCCTCCGGTGATGGAGTCAGTAGGAAATTACTATTCAGGAACACTCAGACTCTGGACTTGCCGCCGCCCTTGTTCTTTGTGTAAATGATTTAGCAGTCCCTGGACCACTTAATAATTCGAGAAAAACTCTTCTATTTCTCATGGAGGGGGGAAAGTGTATCTTCTGATTTCAGATTGAAGATAAGGTCAAGGGCATCTAAGCCGGTGTTTGCTCAGTGCTTCCACCAAGTGCTGTCCAGCTGACTTCCAGACTCCGCAGGACTCCTTTGATGAGAGGGAACTCATGGTGCCAGCTCTAGACTGTTCTAATTGTTACGAATCATATCACCCTTCAAAACCCTGAATACTAACTATTTCAAACAGGAGACCTATATGCCCAACCTACAGTACCCTCCTCCCCAAGTTTGGGGAGCGGGGGTGGGGGTGGGGGGCGTGTGCATTTGCAGAAGAGTCTGCTTAAAAAGGTGGTAAACTGCAGCCTTTACCAAAATAGAGTATCTGCCTATCACATTGGCTAAGAGAATCCGTTTTCTTTTATTATGCAAGCATGTAAATTAAGTAACATTTTATTAAGTGAATCTTTTTAATGGTGATAAAATTTTAAGGACACTAATGTGTGAAAACATTTTGAAGTATATTATTTTATGTGAGAATCATCAGTAGTTACTCCAATAGGAGATTCTGCACAGAGTATGGGCGTCACCTGAGGCAGTCTGTCTGTGGAAGATGAGCTTATGGTAGAAAATATATGCCTGTATTCATTCATTTATTTATCTGTACATTCATCAAATATTTATTGAATGGCATCTGTGAACTAGAGCCTAGAAAAGAACAGGAATGAAAGACCAGAGTTTCTTCCCTGAAGAATCTCAGAGCCCAGTGGGGGAGCCAGAGATACAAACCACTATTCTGACTCACTGGGGACAATGTCTGGGGAGTTGCTGGGATGGAGGGGTTGTGTCTGTATTGAAGCTGTAGGACTTTCCCGAGGTAAAGGAGCCCATTGCACATTAATAGCAGCTGTGAGTTCTTGGGTGAGACATTTTTTTTGTTTTGTTTTGCTTTGTTTGTTCGAGACAGGGTTTCTCTGTGTAGCCCTGGCTGTCCTGGAACTCATTCTGTAGACCAGGCTGGCCTCGAACTCAGAAATCCTCCTGCCTCTGCCTCCCAACTGCTGGGATCAAAGGCGTGTGCCACCACCACCCACCAGGCTCATTATTCTGTTTTTTGATGAACATAGACTTTCATTACTGTCTCAATGCATATCCTCTACTGTTTTACAAACAGGAAATTAAGGCAAATAAAGAAAATAAAACAATTAAGAGACCAGAAGAGAGAGACAGAAAAGAGATGATTACTTCCCTTAGCTGTCACTTCAGCCTCTGACAATCGGATTCTCTGGCCTGTGTGCCTGACTCAAGGTTTGCCATCATGTGACACCTTGCACGGAGACTGGAATCTTATGTTCTTTGTTTAATAAGCCTACTATGCACAGTCTTTCATTTATCAATCACTTCATTAAAAGGGACCATTTTAGTGTGTGTGTTTGTGTGTGTGTGTGTATGTTTGTGTAAATGAGTGCACATATATGTCTGAGAACACATACAAATGTGTGTGAGCATGACTGCACATATATGCTTAAGTACACATACAAATGTGTATCTCTCTCTCTCTCTCTCTCCCTCTTTCCCTTCCTCCCTCCCTCCCTTCCTCCATCCCCCCCCCATCCCTTTTGAGACGGAATCTCTCAATGAACCTGGAGTTCACTGATTAGTCTAGTCTGGTAAGCCAGCAAGTCCCAGAGGTGTACTTGTGTCTGACTTTCTTAGCACTGGAATTACCAGTGTACACCACCACTGTGCCCAGCTTTGAAAGGGACCCTCTACTCTGTAAGAGCTTTTCATCTCTCTTAAACATTTTGCTGGTATGCACAACTTGTGTGAGAAAAACTGATTTACCTTTGTTTTCTGGGATCCAGTGAATAACAAATTTAATGATTTTTGGAGGGGGCTATCTTTTTGACCAGGCTGCCCTTGAACTCACAGATATCTCTGCCTGCCTCTGCTTCCTGAGTGATGAGATTAAAGGTTTTCACCACCACACCCAGGCTCAGCTTCACTTTTTTTTTAAAGAAGCAAGAGAATCAAACACCTGATTAAAAAATAAAATGCGGATCACACTTAGACATATGCAATTTATTCTTCATTAACGGTTAGGATAATGAACCAAATTCCTTGTTTCTTCCCCCCAAGGATTTTGTGAGCTTAATGAGACCAAACGCATGCTTTGACTTTGTTGCATTTATACTGAATTTGTTTTGGAGGAGAGAAGCATTGAAGTGGAGGCCGCGTGACCTTGCATGCAGCTTACCAAAGGAAGCAGACTAGCAGAAGTAGACAGAAGGGAAGAAGAGCAAGAGTGAGTGATCGAGAGAAAGGAGCAAGTTAAAGCTTATATATATATAATATATATATATTTTTATAACTTCTAAGGTCATGTATGGAAAGGGAATTCAAAAGTGGTGGCAGTTTATGTTTGAGAGACACAGACTTTCTCCAATTTGCCCTATTATGTGGCTCATCTTTTTTGTTGAAACCCAGAACCACAGACAGATGAAGAGGCTAACGCACCAGAACCTTTCAGCATCTGCAAGTACAGTCAATATTAGAGGTGACTTGCGCTGAATGCAAGAGCAGGTGCTGTTTCTGCAGGAAGCAGAATGGAAACGGGTGCCCAGAGGCTCACAGTCCCTTTGGGAAGGTTCCCTTGTATACCCTGCTCCAAATGTGCCTTGAAAGCCACTGTGGTAGTTAAACAAATTGCATCTCTCGGTGTTTCCTTGAAGGGCATCACTCTTGGCTGAGTTGCTACCTGCAAGAAAAATCATTTCTGTTAGCTCAGCTCACAGAGGCTTGTGAACTCTTTGCTGGAGGGCATGAAATTTATATTTATGCCTCATCCTTTAAGAATAATGCTTGGGGATAATCTTTGGGAATGAGGTCTGGATTTGACAATCAGGTTTAGAATGCAAAATGCCTCTATCACAAAGAAGGGACTCAGATAATGAATCCTAATGATTTCTGTTTCCTTCTGAAATATACATTTGTATACTGAGGCCAATTTGCCCTCTGTGAGATGCCATACAGAATCCTACCTATGAGAGCCAGGCTGCCATTCTCATGGAAAAATTAAAGTACACATGACATCTTTTGTGGAAATTTGAGTCTTACCACCTTCTTTGTTTAGCACTTTCTACATATGGTCTTTGTTTACCATCACTCTATTAAAAGAGACACCTTTAGGAATGTGGTGTGTGTGTGTGTGTGTGTGTGTGTGTGTGTGTGTGGTGTGTGTGGTGTGTGTATGTGTGTGTATGGTGTGGTGTGTGTGTGTGTGTGTGTGTGTGTGTGTATGTTGTGGTGTGGTGTGTGTGTGTGTGTGTGTGTGTGTGTGTGTGTGTGGTGTGTGTGTGTGTGTGCACGTGTGTGTCCTCCTACACTGTACTCCCAGGTGGAGTCTCACATCACTGAAGCTCTGTCTCAGTAATGAACAAAAAGGTGTTTCTGTAAAGCAAGAGGAATGATTTGTGTCTCTGGAAGGCCAAGTTCAACTGAGTTTGATAAACAGAAAGTTAGGTGTTCATGATTCAGTTGTGGAATGACCTTCATCATAAAGAATATAGTGTGAAAGATATAAGCCTTTGTCCAAACACACTGTAGTTTGAGTCCCATTTTGATATACTTGCTCCATAGAGGTCCTAGCATTGTCCTGCCCGAGGGTCACCTCTATTGAATAATAGTCCCACTTTTATGGAGTCATTTACAGGTAATAAAGATCTAAGATCTGAGCATTGCACTTATTTGGTCAACTTTAAAAGCACTATTCCTTTGGGGATTCATATAATTGTGGCCACATTGAATATTCAGAAGACTGTGCTCTTTGTTTCCTGTGAATGAAAAACATAGCTCAGCTTATTCG
>LR753593.1:63257-128776 GCA_902729485.2 Mus minutoides | reverse complement strand
TTCTGACCTAAGTCTCAGATATGGAACCATCCCATTGCATTGCCTGCCTTAAGGAACACCTTAGTTTGCCTCATTTTATAGAGGAGGATTCTAAGACTCACCTTACCAAGTTGCCCAACTGTTACACAGCTAATCATATGATAATGAAAAAACAGGCCGCCTGACTTTATCTGATAATGCACTGCAAATTGACCTCACTCTATTGGAGACTTTGGATTAGTATCTTGATTAACCACATTCCACAAGGAATCACAGCCAAGCATGTGACAGCTTAAAGGATTTGAGATTCAATCAACTCTTCCATGAAGCAGAATTTTTCTCTACAACGTGGCTGGGAGACACCACATCCAGTTTCAGCTTAAATGTCACTAGCAACTGGGATGTCACCACCTCAATGGATTCCTTCTGTATTAAGCCCAGATGTGACCTCTGTCGTCTGTGTTCACTAATTATGACTCTACTTCCTCTACAAAAACAACAAAGTAATTTTGATCCAAACCATATATATTTATGTCTCCTAAACCCGATCTGTTGTAGTAGAGATAACTCCTCACAGGGGTGACTGACGTGTAAGGTCTTAGTTTATTTAATCTCATAACAGCCCTGTGGGACAGATGTAAGTAACAGAAGAGGAAGCTAAATGAGTTTCTCGGGACTACACAGAAGAATTAGTTATTTAACCCCAGCATTAGACCCTAACATTCATGATCTTCACCACAGTACCTTCATCCCTCTTATTTAATGCTCAACTTCTTTGTTGACCGTTCAACAACCTGTTTACCATTTTACCCACATTTACCCGCTGTTTAATCTTACAGCTTCAGGTATGGAGTAGAGAATGTGGAGGGACCTCCGT
Source organism: Mus minutoides (assembly GCA_902729485.2). Lineage (NCBI taxonomy): Eukaryota > Metazoa > Chordata > Mammalia > Rodentia > Muridae > Mus > Mus minutoides. The sequence goes on along the minus strand of LR753593.1, from coordinate 127,920 downwards.
TCTACCACGTCAGCCTGCTTTAACCTGGCTTGTGTTTTGTTTTATGGGAAGCCATAGTTACACGTGTTGATAAGTTACTGACTCTAAGACATAATTGACAGACCAAATCATTGTATCAAGCATGAGTTCCAAAAAGCTTTGTGGGTAGAGAAACAGAATTTTGTATGTAAGCAACATGTAATGCCTGAGGAGATGACATCTGGAGTAATTAGGAGTGGGGGCCTTGGAGGAAGACTACCTCAGCTCATCCTCCCATACCCCAAATCATTAATGTTGACATCAGGCAAGGAACTGCCATACTTTTCCTTGTTTATATGACAGAGCTTCATAGACATGCCCTTAATGGACTAATATTCCTCTTATGTTCAGACCAAAGCTCAAAATATGATAAGCAGTCATTAACTCCCAGTTAGTTATTGTGTTATAGCCAAATTTGGCAAATGACAGCCTGTGACTCAAATCTAGCCTGCTGCCTGTTGTAAATGAAGTTCTATTGGGAAGGCAGCCACATCAGTGTGTTTACATAACACCCATCACCTTTTGTGGTACAGTAGTAGGTCACTGTTATAATGGAGGCTCACTGGCCGTACAGTCAAAACACTTCTCCTATCTGGATCTTCACAGAGAAATCTTACCACCTGCAATTCTGTATGAGACAATTTTTGAGTCTCCAACCTTTGTTACTCTTGAGTCTCGCAACTTCCGAGGAGTGATTGATAATCCCTATCCTCTGCTGCTTTGCCTGAAAAAAAAAAGATGTTATCATAACTCTTCCTCCTTCAGAATAAATGTGGAGATCTACCTTGCCATCCATTTACTAAGTAATCCCAGGCTGTGTACCCAGCTGTGTGACCACTGCTATGACATAGATGTAAATAGGTTACTCATAGAGTTATATTTTTAAACCCTGGTAAGTACTTGCATATACTTTACACAATCCTAAGTCCTTTGTGTGTGTGCATGTGACCTCAGTGAACCACACAGCAGCTCTCTGAGATAAGTATTACTTTTTCTCCTTGTGTCACAGAAGAATGGAAACCAGGTAATGGCTAGGGAAAGTGTCCCAAGTCCACATAGTTGTGAGACAGAAGACCTGGGAAGCGAAACTATGGAGTCTGATTCCAGAGTCTAACAATTCCTACTGTGGTCACCCAACTTTTACAACAGTTGTAAACTGATTGGGCTACCAGATTCAATGAGCTATCGTTCTGAGACTTACCATCCTGATGCTATGAGTGGCGATAGAGGTTTCCCACGACACATGGTTGGATTGAAAGGAAGTGTGTCTGGAGGAGGCTGAGGACTCCAAGAAAGGAAGTCTAACCTAAACTGAGGTTTGGTGGGCATAGAGAGTTTCCTCCAAATAGAAAACTGCCTATGCAAAGGGCACAGACAGACAAGTGTCTGACACATTCAGAATATTAAGCAGTTCTTTATCATGTGCATTTGAACTACGGAGACCATATCACCTAAGACAAGGACAGGAAACAAGTAGGGTCCAGAGGATGAATGCCTCTGTATAAACTAGGACAGACCAACAAAGCCATCTTGCTATAACTTATACTTTCAGAGTGATCCCTATATTTCTTTTTTGCTTAATGCCCTTCTCCACCCCACACATGGGGATGTAGGTGCCTTTGGGGACAGCAGCCAGCCTACTTCATTCACTGTGATAACCCTAACACTTAGACTTCCCTAAAGCAAGAGCCCATTGATAACTAACAAAACAGTATGTTCTGGATGATAACAAGGGCTACCTTGAAATTGGATACTTGCCTTGTGCCCCTGCTTTACTGTGGAGCAATAATCTTGCTTTGTTGATGAATAATGGCATGTTCCTTTGAATGAGAATGTCAAGGCTAGGGACACATCTCAGTGATAAAGCATCTATCTGTCAATCATTAGGCCCTAGGTTCAATTCCTAAAACCATGAAAAGGGGACTAGGGTAAATATGATCGTATTTCATTACATACATGTGCAAAATTCTCAAGGGATAGCTTATAAAGTTGAATAAATAAAAATTATGAAACAGAAAAATATGAAAATTGTATTTGAAGTGTTTAAAGATTCCCCCACTGCATTTGACTCCTAGCTCTCCGTGGTAAAACTCAGCAACTTTGCACCTCATGGCCTTTGGGAACCTTTTGGCCATTTTTCAAATGCCTCCTAAGGTCCTATCTTCAACAGCCCACTTGGCAGGTGGAAAGCAAATGAACCCGGTAAAGGAATGGAGATAATGATTCTCAAAGACAGGGCAGCCAGACCAGGAAAGCTGTGATTGGGTCATGCCATCTCTGCATAAGCTTATCGTGTAATGTGCCAGGGGCCCGTAGGCTCTCATAAAGTCACAAGATACATTGCACCAGCCTTTGGACTAGAACTTGGTACACATGGAGCATGGTTGTCTGTAGATGACAGTACAAATAGCAAGTCAACGTTATTGTTGTATTTTATTTTATTTTATTTTATTTTTACTTATTCACTTTACATCCCTTTCATTGTCCCCTCCCAGTCAACCCCTCCCACAATCCTTCCCCCATCCTCTACTCCTTTGAGTGGGTGTCAGCCTCTATGGGTATCCCCCCTACCCTGGCACTTCAAGTCAATGCCAGGCTAGGCACTTCCTCTCCCACTGAGGCCAGACAAGGAAGCCCAGCTAGAAGACCATATCCCACATACAGGAAACAGCTTTTGGAATACCCCTGTTCCGTTTATTTAGGACCCACATGAAGGTCAGGCTGTACATCTGCTATGTATGAGTCGGGAAGCCTAGTCCAGCCTCTGGACTCATGTATTCTTGTTGTCTTCCCACACATGTTCCACATGTGAAAGTATATGTTTACAGTGGAATAATGTGTCTTTGCATGTGGTTATGCACACATGAGAGTGCATATACATGTGGAGATCATATGTCAAGTTCTGTTGTCTTCAGGAGCCACCCACACTGGTTTTTCTGAAGCAGAATTTCATTCTTTCTTTCCTTCTGGGAGGGATGGTGTGGGGTTGGTTTTTCAAGACAGAGTTTCTCTGTGGGCTTCCCTAGAACTTGCTCTGTAGACCACACTGGCCTCAAATTCAGAAATCCACCTACCTCTGCTCCCTGAGTGCTAGGATTAAAGGCATGTGCCACCACTGCCTGCCAAGATAGAGTTTCTTATTGGGACCTATTACTTGCTGGTTTTGTAACCGTGCCTGGCCTGCAACTCCAGATCTCCAGCATTGAGTCTGCAAGCATTCACTACCACTCTTCCCTTTCTACTTGAATGCTGTGGATCACAACTCAGGTCCATGTTAACACAGCATGTGCTTTACAGACAGAGCTATCTCTCCAGCTCCCCGACATAATGCGTGAGTGTGTGTGTGTGTGTGTGTGTGTGTGTGTGTGTGTGTGTGTGTGTGAGAGAGAGAGAGGGGGGGGGAGAGAAAAAAGGATAAAAAGAAGAGTGTGTGTTTGCACACATGCACACATATACCTTTTGGAGGAGGCAGCTTCCCAGGAAATCACACAATGTTTAAAAGCTAGAGACCTTATTTCCTCCCTTGACAGGTGAGGAAAATGAGATCAGGGAGGTGAAGTGACTTGCCCAGGGCTGGAAAGCTAGTTAGTGCCAGATCTGGAACTGTAATCCAGGTCCCTGAGTCCCAGGGCCAATTCTCTTTCCACTACACTATCAGCCTGCTGAGAAATTAGCGGAGTGTGAGAGAAAGTCAGATTGCCTCTTTCATCACTCCTCGGTCTTCTTGGAAACATGAACAATTTCCTCCTGCATCTTTCAGAAGGTGACCTAGGAAGGTATCATGAAGGGAATGTGTGATCTGGCGTTTTATCAGCATATTCCACACACAACGGCCTGGGCTCAGCTTGAATGATTCACGGAAAGGTCTGAATGCTTGCATTTCTCAACATCAGCTGATCTCCCGTCAATCACATTTAGAAGTTCACATTTGGAGTTCACACTCCCTGGAGTCATGAAGTATTTCTTTTCCTCCCAGAAACCTGAATCTCGTTTGTTGTTGTTGTTTTGAAAAAGAAAACTTGAACATATCAAACACATTTTCTGGCTCCTTAGAAACAAGCCTGGTAGGATTGCTGATTAGACTTGCCTAAAGCATTTCCTGTGTGTAGCTCTGTCTGCTTTTGCTTTTAAATGTCATCTGCCCAGCCCAACAAAGATTTCATTGTGGTAACTTGGGGGCCCAGTGAACTTGGGCTTTCTTGAGAGTTCTTTTGAAAGTCTTGCAACTGGCTGCCCTTCAGATGGATGAAAAAGTCCCAACATATTGAAAGAAACTTGCAGTGTAAAAGAAGACTTCTTACAGCCCGCCTCCCACTTTTTCTTTTTCTTGTAACTGAAGATTAGACTCTTAATTGCTCAACCACAGTTTTTAATTCATGATGCCCAGAAAGGCCATGGTTTATTAATTAGTTCTGATTATTAGGTGCCCCAAACTGGGACTGGCTGTTTCTTGATTGGTTTCAAAAGCTCTTTGCCTGAAATTAGTGTCTGTAAGTACACGGAGGTGTAATTATGCAGATAGTAGCTGTTCAGTTCTGCCAGGTTAAACCCTCTATTATGAATATATATTATGGTGTCTTCAAAGGTGCTTATTGAAATGCCACAGTTTAATAGTTCAGGCTTACAGAATCAAACTCTCTTATGTTACAGGGAACAGCCTTTTAATTGAATGTTTTCTCCCAAGACAGGAAAATATTAACTTATACACACACACACACACACACACACACACACACACACACACACACATACACACACACACACGTGTCAATTTTTTTAAAGCAATGAGAGAAATAGTATTGTTTATGGTTAAATGTACGGGTTTCAGATACTATTAAATTCACCTCCTCCTTCAAAAGATCTGGTATATGACTTAACTCCTCTCTAGTGCAGTGCCATTGGTAAAATAGGGTTGAGCATAATGCTGTACCATAGGATGTTGTATGGTTAGTGCCCAGGAAATGCTCAGCAGAAAGAAACATTGAATCCTTTACCCCTTACTCTAAGGCTTTTAGTTATATGATATGAATCTAAGCTGTGAGGCCTAGAAAGAATTACAGCATATCCAAGTGATAGGCCCTGAAAGTTGGACCCTGGCATCTGGCATCCATATTCTTATACTTCCACAATCTTGGCTTTCCTTCTACCCCAATTTTCGGCTAAGTGGCCAGAGGTACTCATAATAAAGAACTGCTTTTTCAACTAGATGTGGTAATATGTTTTAAGATTTAGTCAGTGCATTTTAAACAAAAATGGTTTGGCAGTGTCTAGAAGGTGGAGTTAAAGGAAGGATAGTGTGCATATTGGTTGTTTCAGTTAACACATGTGGAGTCACCTGGACATCAGAATGGGGAATGGTCTGAAATGGGTGGACAGTGAGCATGCCTGTGAGAGACTTTTGTGGTTTTGTGTACTGCGATGAAAAGGGCTACACTGAAGATGGGTGTCACCATTTCATGGGCTCACCCTGACATTGGAAGAAGGGCAGCAATTCAGTTGACCATTGGCATGCATGTTTCCATCTAGTTCCTCTTCTCCTGACTGTGCATGTGATGTGGCCAGCTGCCTCGTGCTCCCACTGCTTCAACTAACCTGCAAGAGTGAGCTAAATAACTTCTCCTTTAAGTTGATTTTTGCCAGGCAGTTTTATTACAGCAACAGGAAAGGAAACTAAGATACAAGTTATTCTTTTCCATCTTCCCTTTGTCTTCATGGGATGCGGTTCTCAATGGATGGAACTCAAGCATCTGTTTTAAATTATCAGGAGGTATGGTTTAAAAATGCAATGAAGAATTTCATAAATTCATTTTTTTTAATAGCAGAATAGTATTCCATTGTGTAGATGTACCACATTTTCTGTATCCATTCCTCTGTTGAGGGACATCTGGGTTCTTTCCAGCTTCTGGCTATTATAAATAAGGCTGCTATGAACATAGTGGAACATGTGTCCTTTTTACCAGTTGGAACATCTTCTGGGTATATGCCCAGGGGAGGTATTGCTGGATCCTCTGGTATTACTATGTCCAATTTTCTGAGATAATGCCAGACTGACTTCCAGAGTGGTTGTACAAGCTTGCAATCCCACCAGCAATGGAGGAGTGTTCCTCTTTCTCCACATCCTCGCCAGCATCTGCTGTCCCCTGAATTTTTGATCTTAGCCATTCTGACTGGTGTGAGGTGGAATCTCAGGGTTGTTTTGATTTGCATTTCCCTGATGATTAAGGATGTTGAACATTTNGTCTGCAACCCTAGAAGAGGATCAACAATATGAACTAACCAGAACCCCCAGAACTCGTGTCTCTAGCTCCATATGTAGCAGAAGATGGCCTAGTCAGCCATCATTGGGAAGAGAGGCCCCTTGGTACTGCAATCTTTATATGCCCCAATACAGGGGAACGCCAGGGCCAAGAAGTGGGAGTGGATGGACAGGGGAGCAGGGAGGGAGGAGGGGGGAGGGGACTTTTGGAATAGCATTTGAAATGTAAATTAAGAAAATATCTAATAAAAAAATTGGAAAAAAATGCAATGAAGAAGATGGCATAACCCAGAGTTCTTGGCACTTTGGGAAGCAGAGTAACCCACTAAATCTTTTATTAAATTCCAAACTTGTTAAATTCATAACATTCTTTTCTATTCAATTCATTCATCTGGGGTACCTGGCCCCGACAAGTTCAGACTTAGGTAACACCTTCCTTTCTTTTCGTTAGACCATACTTACTTGATTATGTGTAATGGTTTTAGAATACAAAGAACCAGAAAAAGCTTTCACACGTTCTTTGTCCTTGTCAGGGCCACTACTGTATCTCCTCCAAAGGTCTCTGTACTATTCTTACTCCCCACATAGGGGTCCTTAGTCTAAGGCCTCAATCAAGGATTAAAGAGGACTCAAGTACTTAGCCATCTTGTAGAAATTCTGTGGCTGCTGGTACCTTGGATTGCCCTTACTTCCCCTGGTGAGAAATCATGGAATTCTAGAGAAATCCAGTAGCCTTTTCTTATATGAGTTTTACAGAAGAATACATTTCTTTCCATGCTTACCAAACAGAAGCAAGATCCAAGGACTGTGGATGGAGCTCTGTATAGAATATTTGCCTACCATGGATGAGACCCTGTGCTACAGTCCCAACACAGAGGAAGATAAATAATAATAAGTAGTTTTGTTTTTGTTTTTGAAGCATAATTCTTGAACAAAGGCTATGGGGGTGGTGCACCCAAGCGTCTGAGTATTATGAATGTAGGAGCCATGCATGTGTGCAAAGGTCAGTAGACAGCTTTGGGTGTTGGTCTTGACTGAGATGGGGGTCTCTTCTTCTCCACCACTGCATAATACCAGGCTATCTGGCCTTGCAACTTTCTCCGCTCCACCTAACACTCCTTTTTTCTTTGGTTGGAACATTTGTCTGCTAGAAATATCAAGATTCATTTAGGAACTTTGTTGACACTTGGACCCAGTTCTAATAAAATCCAAAGGTGCCACCTGAAGGGCTCTGGGGAGGCTCATGCACAAAGGGAAAGGGGAACTGTTAAGCCAACTCAACGTGTAAAGAAGAAATTGCACATTACTTCTATTCAGCTTGAGGTTGAAGCTGTCAGGTCTGGTCTTGTTTGGCAAAACCAAGACAAGATCTCTAGACCTCGTGGCTTGGCGTGTTTCCATAGGGAAAATTCTTTTTTTTTTTTTTCACATTTTTTATTAGATATTTTCTTCATTTACATTTCAAGTGCTATCCCATAAGTCCCCTATACCCTCCCCCCTACCCTGCTCCCCAACCCACCCACCCCCACTACTTGGCCCTGGCATTCTCCTGTACTGGTGCATATAAACATTGCTAGACCAAGGGCCTTTCTTCCCATTAATGGCCAACTAGGCCATCTTCTAATACATATTCAGCTAGAGACATGAGCTATGGGGGTTCTGATTAGTTCATATTGTTGTTCCATCTATAGGGTTGCAGACCCCTACAGCTCTTGGGTACTCTCTCTAGTTTCTACATTGGGGACCCTGTGTTCTGCCCTATAGATGACTGTGAGCATCCACTTCTGTATTTGTCAGGGACTGTCAAAGCCTCACAGGAGACAGCTATATCAAGGTCCTTTCAGCAATATCCGGCTGGCGTATACAGTAGTGTCTGCATTGGTGGCTGATTATGTGATGGACCACCTGGGTGGGGCATTCTCTAGATGGTCCTTCCTTTCATTTTAGCTCCAAACTTTGTCTCTGCACCTTCTTCCATGTATATTTTATTCCCTATTCTAGGGAGAAATGAAGTATCCATGCAAAAATTCTTATTCTTAGCTAATTTATTCCCACTCTATCGTCTGCTTCTACAGTTTATCCTTCATTTCTCTTAATTTTCTATTTTTGGTTGTGTACCTACCCTTTAGCATCTGAGCCATCTCTCTGGTCCTATATTTCTTAATCTGTAGTCAACATCTAGCATTGTTTTTTAAAAGATTGTGCTACATTGTAATTTTTTAAGTTTTTATTTCTTATTTTGTGTATGTATGCATGTGTCTGTATAGAGGTAAATGAATGTGATTCCATGTATCTATGCAGGACAGAGTTATCGAATCACCCTGGAACTGGAGCTATGGACAGAATCCAGGCATTGACACTGGGAATGGATTGTAGGTGGTCTGCAGAATGCACTTATTCACAGAGCCATCTTCTCTGTGTAATTCATTATTCACTAATTCCTCCTAGTGTGTGTGTGTCTCTAATGTAGCTTTAATTTGTGGACTACTTATTTTGTTGTTATTATTGTTATATTACTATTATTATCATTATCAATTATAATACTAGACATCTTGTTTCAATTTAACTAGTTAGTTAGGTCACTTCTTAACTGTTCTCTGGAAAACTCTCTCAAACTTCTGTTTCTTTTTCCACCCTCGTTCAGGTTTTAAGTACATATAGCCGTTGCTACCATCAATTGCTTGTACTCAAGATACCTTGTTTCCTAGTGTGCCACATTTTCTTTGATTTTTGCACCAGTCCATTGCCTTTGGAAACAGTTCTCAGCACTCTTTGCAGCCTAGGTTGAAATTGTTTTCTTCCATAAAGAATAATCCTTTGATACTGTTGGGAAGCTAGAGACCTGTGCAGTATGGTACTTCCTTAAACCAGGCTTAAAATTCAACACAAATCTCCTTGTCACCTGCTCCTCCCAGCTTCCTCTCTTCTGGACTTTGAATATCTTCCAATCAGGATAATTCTGTATCATTTACAGGCTGCACAATCCTTTGTATGTAAAATAAACTGATAAATTTCGGTGAATGAGCAAAAATTTAGATCATCATATTTACTTATTAATGTATCATCTCTGTCTTTATATTCTATTGGCTCATTAAGAACATCACTCTACATTAAATATTATTCCCAAGAAGGCAAACGTCCCTCAAGGCCTTGCTCTGCTATCTCTTCTATGTAAATTACTCTAATTCTGTACCGTATAAGAAGTGGGTACTTGGCAAGTATTTGCTTTTAGGCTAAGATTTTTGCATGTTTATCAGCTCTGCCCCACAAGTGGACGAAGCCACATATTTCTAGAATTTTTCATGCTTAAGCAGGATATTTAGAATATTGCTTGGATTATCACTGACAGTAATCCTTTGTGCCCTCAAAAATGTTAGGCCTATGTTTAATATCTTTTCCTTTAGGCAGCTAAGTCTCCTTTCCAGGAATTCTCTCTACAACTGGCCAGTGATTGGGCCACTGTATTGCTCACTGATAATTATTATTGCTACTATCTAAAATAAAATCCAAACTTCTCAACTTTTGTGCATCTTTCATCTGCGTGGAATAGCCAGATATCACGAAAGAGCATCTCTGGATAAACAAAGTAGAGCTCTACCAATTGCTTGCCATGTGAGCCCCTACATGACAAACTTCTGAGCATGAATGATTGATGCATATATGAACACTGCCTATGTGTTTGGTAGAATTAGGATAATCCTACAAAGCTTTTCTGAAAAGGATAACAATATATTTTTATATTTTATTGCCTATGGGCACATGAACTCAATGAAGGAATGGTAGCCTAGATATTTTTGTCTACAGACCCTGGATTCCCTAACAAATATGAAGTGAGTCCTTAAATAGTAATTGTGAAGCTTAACTATAGGACAATGCATAAGTAACCTGGTTTGATATTCAGCTTGTGATTAAATGCATTACAAATGTTTTTTGTTGTTGTTGTTGTTGGTGGTGGTGGTGGTGGTGGTAGTGGTGGTGGTAGTGGTAGTGGTTTTTCGAGACAAGGTTTCTCTGTATAGCCCTGGCTGTCCTGGAACTCACTTTGTAGACCAGGCTAGCCTCGAACTCAGAAATCCACCTGCCTCTGCCTCCAGAGTGCTGGGATTAAAGGCATGCACCACCACGCCCGGCTTCAAATGTTTTTTCTTATCCTTCTTGCAAACCAACACCAAGTTTTTCTCTGCTATAGAATTGTGATCAGAGTTACAAATCAGAGTGTGTTATATAAGAGGACAGTCGTGATCCTTCTGTTTCTTAACACGATGTTCGTGTTTAAGGCTGAGTTCAAATCCCATTTACCCACACAGCATCCTTGAGTCTCCCTCTGAAGCCATCACTCTCATCTCCAGCCAGATTCAATGATAACAATCCATTCCAAAACAAAACAAAACAAAACAAAACAAAGCAAAACACAACAGTTGCTCTATCCCAGCTGCTGCCGGAATATCCTATATCCCAGTAAGTGTAATTCAACAACAAAGCCACACAATTTTACCATCTGCAGAAATAGGGGAAAGAGTCACTTCCTTCATTTTTTAAATTAGCAAAATTAGGGTATTAAATACCTTTGTAGTATATTTTGGGCAAATCTATAGATTTAGTAGATTCTTCAGCTCCATCATCTTCTCACCTTCTTGTGACCTCCGTCCTCCCTTGTGACTCCTCCATCTTTTTTTCTCTTCTGTATTCCATGCGACCCTTCTCCTAGACACTCCCATCCTCCATCAGCACTTTTTTCTGACATTTTTCCATCTTTCTGTTTTTTTTTAAACTTTATCCACATTTATACTCATACACATGTGCCTACACACACACACACACACACACACACACACACACACACACACCACATATACAAAGCCCACACAATTTATGGAAGAGTAAAAATTCAATGTGTTTAAAGAGTTCCATTCCTTCCAACTTTGTGTAGCTAAAGTCAGTCTGCATGGGGTTTCTACACTTGTTATGAGCCATGCCCGTGCTCCTCTTTAAACAGATTACTCAAAATGATCTGTTTGTGAATCACCACTCCCCTCCTATGACTTTAAACTCTGTTGGCAGGTTTGCTGGGAGGACTGAGCTATGGATTCCTAGTAAATACTGGATTCGTGCCTACAGGCTCTTTCCTAAGTACTCTTACTCTTATTATAAAACTTGGCTCCCTCTTCTCCATGCCCTGGCTTATGTACTTCTTCAGTAGGATTTCCTAGAGGCACTGATCCTGTGGGAGGTCAAGCAGCAACTGTGTAGCCTCTCAGGCTTTGCCACCTCTATTACACAGCTTTGTGGAGCAAGGAAATAGTGACATTCTGTATTCAGCCAATTCACAGCAGCTATGATACAGTCCAAGGATCCAGATTCACCACCAAAAGCCTTTAATAGAGTCATCTTCATATTTTAACACTAAGAGTCTTCTTCACGTTATAACACTTCAGTATGGAAACTATGCGCTACATTTTGTAGTCTCCCTAACCTGGTTTCAGTCTTACACCATGGAAGCACTAGCTTCTGAAATGACTTATTGAAGCATCCCAGAGGTTTTGTTCATTTTAATCCACTGTCATTGGTAATGGTCTTCGCTATGATCTCTGCCTGTTATGCAATAGAGAACCAGAGTGGAAAGCTCATAGAGAGGACATAAAACCTTGTAATGCATATTCCTGAAATCTTGGTCGCCCTGCCAACTCAAAAAATATCTAAGGAATAAGGCAAACATGAGAAATAGCAGAACTTCTGTATCTTCTACTCAAGCTTGTTACCCTTTATAATCTTTAAAAAGTAATATATAAATATAGTTAAACATAAAAGTACACAAAAAGTTAGCAAATGAGCAACAAAAGCCTAAGTATATAATCACAAATTTACATATACTTCTAGGGTTGTTTTAGTTTTGATTTTTGGTTGTTGAGACAGGGTTTACCTGTGGGTAGCTCTGATTGTCTTGGAACTCGCTTTATAGACCAGACTGGCCTCAAACTTAAAGATCTACCTGCCTCTACCTCCCAAGTGCTGTGATTAAAAGCATATGCCTCCATGCCCGTCCTATATTTGTGATTTTTATACACAAAGATATTACACTGTCTGCTTTATGTTTTCCTTAGTCATCAATCTTCCAAGTCTTGCTCCATCAAAATGTGCATATCCATCTCATTTTAATGCCTATACAGATTGTGATATATTTAACCTCTTAATTTTCTAGCTCTTAGCCTTGAAAAATAATGGCTCTACTACTACAGATTTTGCCACTAGAATATAGATGTTTGTATTCCTTTCTTTGTATACATGATTTCAGCACCACTGAAGTTGAAAAGTCTACCCTTGCTTCTGCGAATAATAACAGGATCCTGGGCAATGATGTAGCTGCTAGAATCTTTATGTGTGCATTAAATCATAGTCTTTCAGCCTGGGTTACATTTCACATCATCTGTGCACTTGTTTTCAGTCTTCCACAATATGATTTATAATCAGAAAAGATAGACAGTGTCACAGATGAAAAAAAAAGATACATGCAATTCTCAACTGCTGCACATTGTAATATCAAGTTCTAAGATTGACATTGATATGTAATTTAAATAATAGGATAATTGGGTTGAAAGAAGCAGAAAGCCTGAATCTTGTTCAGAATGTAACAGGCTTGGTGCTAACAGCATGCCCAATGCAAGTTTCTTTCAGAGACAAAGATTTTTCCAAAAATATAACCTTCTATTTTCTTGAAAATTTCATATGAGTAGAGTGTATTTACATTATTCACTTCCCATTCTCTTCCCTTTCTGACTCTTCTGTGTCCTTTCAACTACCTTCTTTCAAATTCATGACCTTGCTCAAATTCAGGACACACACACTTACTCAAAATCTACTGAATCCCATTAGTGTTGCTTATAAGTACATGTGTTCAGGGATGACCACTAAGATTAGGAAAACAATTGGGGGCCCATCTCAAGAGAGAACTAATTATCCATCCTTCAGCAGCCATTACCACCTTTAGCTCTTCATCTAGGAGTTGAGCCCTTGTTAAATATTGCCCCATCCATATTGGTATGTTAACTGGTGTGGTCTTGTAAAGACAACTATATTGTTGAGAGTTCATGGATGCAGTTTTTCTGCCCAGTATAGGGGACACTAGCAAGCTGTCGCTGTCTTGGTCTTGTGCCTCTTACAATATTTACAGACCTTCTTCTCTGTTGCATGAGCCTTGGGTGTAGGAGCCGTGTTGTAGGTGCCCCTCACTCTCTTATTCCCTGCATTTGGGCAAGCTGTAGACCTCTGTAACTGCCTTCTGCTGAAAAGAGAATTTTCTTTGATGAAGGATGAGAATTGTACCACTCTATGGGTACTAAGATAAACATTTTATCTCATTCTTGCCTGGGTTTACAGAACCAGACTTGTGTTCCCTCCTATTGAGTGAGCCTTAAGTCCAATTAGACAGCTGTTGAACACAATATATAAATGTTATTTATACATTGTATGCTGTACCACATATTGGTATTCCTAAAAAGTGGTTCCTAAAAGTGTTTCTTGTCTTTTTTTTTCTTTATAGTGAAGTATATGAGAGAAGCCACACCATATGTGAAGAAAGGATCCCCAGTGTCTGAGATTGGATGGGAAACACCTCCACCTGAGTCCCCAAGATTAGGGAGTGGCTCTGCAGATCCTCTGTCATCCCAGTCCTTCTCCTTCCATAGAGACCGGAAAAGCATCCCTCTCAAGATGTGTTATGTCACCCGGAACATGACCTTGGCTGACCCTGAAAACAGGTAACAGGGGAAACTTTCCTAGCTTCTGAGGTTATGACAGAATTTACTGGATTGTGCTTGTATCTGAAAAGACTTCATGGATCTCATGAATAGAATGAAAGGTCCTCTCACCCTCCAAGCCTGAGGAAGATGAATATTGAAAGACAGAGATTATGTTCCAACCAGTTTCCCTCTGAGGGTCAGATGGCAGAAGGCCTAAAACTCTTCTCTCCCATAGGAGGGTAAGAAATGGCATCAATCTGAGACTGCTGTGCAGTTTCCCAACGTCCATGAGTGATTCTGCATGCCACAGGGTAGACATTCCACCTAATTCAGGACAATCTGCAGTACAGCGAAAGTGAAGCAGAAGTTATGGTCTCATTTCATTCCAAAATGATTTGATTGTAAGAAAAGGTACCAAGGAAGAGAATTAAGAGGAGAAGAGAGAGAGGGAAAGAGAAAGAGGCTGAGGAACCGAGCCAGCAAATGGGGACTCTTGGTGACCTTTGCATCCCCATTAAATTGCTAAAAATAGAAGCAGCTCTACTGGTCCTTATTTACCACATGTGTGGGACAGCTGCAACTCCCACGAATGGGAAGGATTTGGCTAGGGTCACAGTTGCTGATGGGAAAAAGCCAAAGTGATTGGGGCAAGGAGAAAACTAACTCTTTGCCTCCAAACTCCATGTGAACCTTAGTTCTCATTCCAGTGAGTCCAGGCTAAAGACACCATTTGGGCCCATCTGGCTCCAACCACCTGTCACATCCCTCTGCACTCCTCCCCTGCACCCATCCTAGTGTTCTCATACCAATACAGGGATGGGCTGCTTATAAGAGAGAGCCAGCAGCAGCAGCAGCAGCAGCAAGAGAAGAATCAAGCCAGGTGGAATGAGGAGGTAGTCCTCCCATGATGATCTCCCTCCTCCCTTTTCTGCTTTGTCCCTCCTCTTTTTCCACTGATTCCCTGGGCCATTTTATTTCTTGACTGCTCAGAATTTTCTCCTCCCTGGGGTCCTCCCCTCCTAATCAAATAACCCCCTTCTCTCAAGAATCTAATGTTAAGTGTCAGATATAATAAATTCACAATCTGCACTATGTTCCTCTTGTACTAGTTGTATGTTGACTCATTTAGTTGGATGATTGCAAAGTCACAGCTTACAGAGGCCCTCAACTCATGCGTGTTCCTTTTCATAGTCTATATAATAGTCTAACTACCATTTTAATAAAGCTGAATTAGTTGTCGTATTGAATATTGTGAAATTTCACATTTAAAGAATAGTGTTTTTTTAAAAACAAAAACAAAACAAAACAAACAAACAAAAAACAAGTGGCTACTGCAGTGCATACTGGTGCAGGCAGGGCTCTAAGTAGCGTTAGCCCAGGAGTGGTAAATCCTTTGACAAGGGGATGAACGCACTTTCTCATTCCTGTTGGTCATAAATAGAGACGTCACAGAATTCCATGCCTGGTCCTTCATATTACCTGCTTAATACCTGACTTCTTAATACTCGGTAGTCCTCCTAACAGTTGACACGTTATATAGTACCAATTTTACAAGTTAAAAAAAAAAAGGCTGGGCAGTGGTGGCACACGCCTTTAATCCCAACACTCAGGAAGCAGAGGCAGTCAGGTTTCTGAGTTCAAGGCCAGCCAGAGCTACACAGAGAAACCCTGTCTTAAAAAAAAAAAGAAAAACAAAACAAAACAAAACAACAAAAAAAGGAAGATAGAGAAATTTCCAGAATCATCTTAGAAGTTATTAATATCTTGGAAAACAAAAGTTCATGAATGTTTTTTCTGCTGTTCTTTCTAGCAGGAAACTTATATGTTATAACATTTATGACCTATAAACAACATGAGGTCAATCAATTATCAGAGAGTTTTGAGAAACCTCTGGCTTTAATAATACTGGGATTTCTATTATGTGTGTCTATACAGACAGTGGAATTGATTTTTAAAGCTTAATTCCACTGCTGTCTAAGTCTACCGCTGATGAGTTATCTACAGAACATCCTGGGTGGGAGTTGCAGAGCCTGTTCTGCTAGGCTATGAGAAACAACAGGGCAGAATTATAAGCAAAGGCCCAGCTGAGACCGATGGTTATGAGGAGACATCAAGTCCAGATAGGTCATGAACCGCTGCTACCAAGTAGATGAGGGTGGAACTTGCACTCAGTAAAGGAAAAAAAAAGAAAAGAAAAAGAAAAGAAAACCAAAATAAGAAACAAATACTTTATAGAATTGCATTTGCATGCTGGGAAAAATATAGCATTGCCAATTAGACAGATAATGTAGCCAAATCACAGTTCTTCCTAGTACAAGAAACACTCCAAACACAAACTGATTTTAGTGGTGAAAGACACAGCACCTGGCAGGATCCCCCAAAAGCAATGCAAAGGAGCAGCAACTGAAAGCACCAATTTCTCTTTTTAAATTTTTTATTGGTTATTTTATGTATTAACATTTCAAATACTATCCCCCTCTCCGGTTTCCCCTCCAAAAAACCCCTACCACACCCTTCCTCCTCCCTGCTTCTATGAGGGTGCTCCCCGATCCACCCATCCACACCCACCTCACTGCCCTACCACTTCCCTATGAGGGGTCATGAAGCCATCCCAGGACCAAGGGCCTCCCCTCCCATTGATGTCAGATAAGGCCATCCTCTGCTACATATGCAGCTGGAGCCATCCGCCATGTATATTCTTTGGTTGGTGGTTTAGTCCCTGGGAGCTCTGGGGAAGTCTGGTTGGTTGATATTGTTGTTCCTCCCATGGGGTTGCAAACCCCTTCAGCTCCTTCAGTTCTTCCTCTAACTCCTCCATTGCAATTTCAATCTTGATAGATGACAGGGTAAAAATGCAGGCCACAGACACCGAACAGAACCAAGAAGGGCTGATTTATGCTGAAGACCAAAATTCACAAGAAGTAGTAGGTAGATTTAAAGACAAAGCAAATAACAATTCAGCAGTAACTTGTATAGCAGAAGCTATAGAAAGTTGACTAGGAAACAGAGGCGTGATACAGTAATTTAATACAAGTCACTCTCAGTCCAAGACGGGTCACATGGAAGGCAAAAGATGAATAAGAATGTAGATTTAAATAGTATGAGAAGTGGCTCCTAGACGCACAATAAAATTTGTACCTGGATATTGCAAAATGCAACTTTCTACTTAAAGGCATAGTTTACAACCATAACACCTAGACACCCCCAATCTCATCTTATCTCAAATATACATAGAGCATGCATACAATTAGGCAAAAGAGTCTACATCAAAGAGAATATAATAGGTCCCATAAGGTAGAAATAGTAGAAACAATGTCCTCTGGCAGTAGCAGGTTAAAACCAGAAAATTAATAATAAAATCAAACCTAAAATACATTTTCTCTTGAGTTTTGTAAAACACTCTCCATAAGCAATCCTCGGACCACTGGAGAAATACACACTAGACTTCTAGCCCATTTTTAAATGATAACAACGAAAACTGGTACACAGGGTTAATATAAAAAAAGAGGAAAACACCCACCCTCACCTACTGCTGCACAAGGTGGGCGAGGGGTGGAGCACCTAGCCGGGCAGCACAGTAGGGCTGGCCCTGGTGTCTGCGATGGCAGACTTACCTTGCACTCAGGCTCAGATCCAGGGCTCTGAGTTGGTCCACCCCATCATCTACCCCAACTATGAACTGTAAAAGGGCTGGTCTCAGTCCCACAGGTCCTGAGAATCTGAAGCTACAGGATCTCCATGACATAGGGCAACAACAGGATATCTGAGAGGCATCACTTATGATTGGGTATTGATGGTGTAGCAGAAGCCAGAGGCCTTGAACCAGACCAATGACTCATCACGATGATCATTTACGACTAAAGCTGTTCGGGAAAAAGGATGTAGTGTGGGACACATTGAGACACACACTGCAGGTTCCACACTAAGAAGGATGTTTGTTTGTTTGTTTGTTTGTTTGTTTGTTTTCAGGGGTGGTTATTTTTAAATTTTGTTTTGGGAAGAAAGTTTGCAAGGACAATGGTTGGATACAAAGAGATGAAGAGATGAGGGGATTGGAGTGCATGATGTGACATTCATTTATAAAAGAGAGAAAAAGAAGAGAGAAAAGGGTCAGAAAGTGTGTGCTGTGTGTGTCTAGCCACAGGCCATAGTGAAGTCTTAGTTCTTCATCAGTTTAAGCAAGAACTCATCATGGGATGCAATTAACCATCTTCCACATAGTCTATCTCCACATTGCAAGCTTTGCTGAGGCTTGGGCGTAAAAACAAACAGAAGCCTTGGCTGATACCAAACCAGTTTCTGAATCATTACCTCCTTTGTCTCCAACCTCGACACCTGGAGGAACAGTTCACTGGGAAACTGTCAGCCAGGAGTTAATAGGTCCACGGGTGCCAGAACATGAGAACAGATTGACAAATGCCACCGCATCTTAGGGGCTGATGCCCTCAGTGGGGGGACACACAGTTGCTCACAGTTTACATTAAAACCTTTAATGCTCAATTTCTCAAACAGAAACAGCCACAGAACAGCAGGCAACATCGCTGTTCTTTCTGTGAAAAAGGTCACTCAGCAGGTACCAAATCCACAAGCATTTCACTAATAGTGGCCACCGGTGAGGACAACATCCTTTTCCCAAATGCTACCTCTTCACATATCCCCTACTTTTCATCTTTAATTCTTGGCCTCCACACCCATTGTCCTCACCCCAGTCCACATTTTCCGCCCACCAGAGTGTCTGGAGCCATGTCCTTTCGGGTGCCTTCTTTTCAGTTTGTAACTTCTCCAGTCTCCCATCCTCCTAGTCAATGGAATAAGAAACCCCGCGTTTTACCATTTGCTCAGTAGGCTCCCTCTCCTCTGAATAATAATGTCTATCCTCTTTAGTATTGGGGGAAAGCCCCCATTAAGCTTTGTGTCTGTTTTAATTGCTCAGGACTGGTCCCTAATTTCCAGCCTTTCTGCTTCAGCAATCCTTAGGCAGTTTGCATAGCCCAGCAGTCACCTGCCTGCCATCTTCCCAAAGGCCCTTATTTAAGCCCCGGCAGACACAACCCCTCTGGGACATGGCTCTCTTGTGATACACGTATCTTCCTTGCCGCTCCACCATTACTGCATCCTTCTTAAAGACTGACAACTTTTTCTGTGCACCTACCTAGTTCCCAAGCTATACAGTTCTTGAGATCGGAGACGTTCCACATTTTCATTCCATTACCCCAGCTCTTAGGAATATTGTTTAGTACAAAGTAGCTATTCGAGTATATTTTCACTAATATACGATAAACAGCATACTTATCTTTCCATTTGGGGCATTCTTCAATTTTTTTTTTCTTTTGAAGAAATCTTCCCACAGACAGCTTTGAATATGAGAGAATAGATTAAAGCAACATTCTCACCTCATACATAGAAAATTCAATAAAACTAGGACAATGCATTAGCCATCCTGGTAGTAAGTGTTAGTAGCTGTACCAGTGCAGGTAGGATATGAGGCATCAGTCACTACCTTGCGTACTACACAGCAGAACCTAGTGTATATTTCATGGGTAAAGTACAGATACATGCTGTTTTGATAAACAGTATGCTTACCTATGCCTAGGGCATAGGTGAGAAACTCACCGAGATGCTGTGCATGATTCAAATGGAAACGTGTGCTTGGCACAATGACTCAGAGAGGTGGGATCTGGTAAGTCCTGTGACACAGTTGGATTTATTTTCACAAAACACCCTCAGTGCTGTCACCATAAGTGAAAAGCTAAACTTCAGCCACTGAAAGTCAGAAAGTTGATTTAAAGGCCTACAGGAATGGATCCATCTCTAAAAGGTTGACTCGTATTAACCTAATAGCCAGAGTCCACTTAAGAGATCAATGAAGTTGTCAGCCAAACAGACTTGCTTGTAAGGGAGGACCCGATGTGCTTTTACTGTGGATGGGCCACATTGGAACACAAAGGCACATCTAAGCAGAATACTGAAACACCAAGTTACTCTACAATGCTGACTTACAAGGCAACCTAAGCATACAATTTCTCTAGGTGGACAAGCTACATGACAAATTCAAGCACCACAATAGTTATTTGGTGAACGTGGAACCAATGTAAGATGGAATAATACATCTGCAGTGCTTCAAATAAGAAATATGGAGCTAGCCTTTCCAGCATGGGGAGAGCCTTTCCAAGATGGCCATTATGCAGGGTTTTCCCTTGCCTGCCAACTCCCTCTCATCTGGGCTGTATATAAATAACCTGCAGCTTCCCCGTGTGGTTCACTGTCCTTTCATGACTAATTAAACTTCTTTATTTCACATGGTTCCCCCACCCCCACCCCGGGAGAGTCAGAACAGAGCAGAATAAGAATTTGCTTACCAAATTTCCTTACTTTCTAGTCCTGGTTCTCTGAGGCTGCTCTTGTATCAGTTGGTTCTCTTAGAGTCTTGCATGATTCCAAATATGATAGTTACATATTTATAGACAAATAGGGTTTTAGTGACTACCAACAGAAAAGTAAACATTTTATTGGCTTAAATTTATTTCCTTCTTACCCCATACCTTACATAGAACTCCCAATCATGCTCATTAAACTTTGAATACTGTTGACAATTTCCCTTCTTAATTGCATCCAGAATGAAGATTCATGAGGTACTTACAACTGCCATTTCTTCTCAATATGAATTCTCTACTGAAAGGCTTGCCAAATACTATTTTTCCTCCTCCTCCTCTTCCTCCTCCTCCCCCTTCTTCCTCCTCCTCCTCCCCCCCCTCCTCCTCCCCTCCTTCTTCTTGATTAGACACTTAGTGGTTGCTTCATAACAGAATCTGGTGCTCAGAGATCATGATGTACATTGCAATTGAAAACAGAAGGAAAATGTAAGCAATGTATAGCTGTACTATATGAAGTGGACACATTTCAAGTAACTAAGATGGAGGACTAAGTGAAATACATGCTTTATCACGGGGGAAAAACACAATTTGAAATCAGAAATTTAATCTCTGTGTTGTTGCTTATTCTCTTTATAAAGAACTCTTCATGTTCCTGGGTTCTTTATTGGCTGTAAGTGAATATTTGTACACTGTCCAAAGTCTTAGGTTGAAACCTAATCTTCCATTCAACAGTATTAAAAGGTGAGAATGCAGTGTAACCAACTACAAATGGGACAGATCTATCCCTATTTCTCCCTAAAATATAGGGACCATCAGGAAAGAGCAGGGGTAGAGGGGATAGGTGGTTAAGAAGAAGGGAACTCCAGAGTGAAATGGTATCTTCTGGATATGATAGGATTGTTATAATCATGCACTCATAGCAATGATGGGTTCCTGTACAACTCTTGTATGAGCTAAAGCCATTCTAGTATGGAAGAGGAAGGTGTAATGGTTTGTATATTCTTGGACCAGGGAGTGGCACCATTTGGAGGTGTGGCCTTGTTGGAATAGGTGTGACCTGGTTGGAGTAGGTGTGTCACTGTGGGTGTGGGCTTAAGACTCTCACCCCAGTTGCCTAGAAGTCAGTCTTCCACTAGCAGCCTTTGGCTGAAGACATAGAACTCTCAGCTCTGCCGGCGCCATGCCTGCCTGGTAACTGCCATGCTCCCACCTTGATGATAATGGACTGAACCTCTGAACCTGTAAGCCAGCCCCAATTAAATGTTTTTTTTTTTTTTTTTTTTTTTAGAAGACTTGCCTTGGTCATGGTGTCTGTTCACAGCAGTAAAACCCTAACTAAGGCAGAAGTATATCATGATTCCCAGCCTCCAAGAAATCATTGACAGTTGGCAGCTTTAGGAGTAAGATATTGGTTTTCTTTAAAGGTGCAGTTGGCTATGCTCCAGTGGTTGAGTTCATACCATGAGTATGTAAGCAGCACATTGTAGGTAGCACAATTAAGACTCAGTGGGTTCTAAAACAAAAAAAGCACAAAGTTTGGAATGGGTGGAGAGTGTCAGAGTGCATCTGAGAGGAATAAAGGAGAAGAGTAGGGAGGGAATATAATCAAAATATAGTTTATGTATTTTGTATCTCAATTAATAAAACATTATATTAAAAGTGGAGGTGGGAACTTAGTAAAACAGTTATGTTTAAGGTCAGTCTCTCATGGATAGGACTAGGGTTCTTCAAAAAGTAACTTAGAGAGCTTATGTGCCCCTCTAGCATGTAAAGACAGACAATCATTGTCATCTATGATGAGCAGGCCTTTCACTAGATATTAAGTTTACTGGTGTCTTGATTCTAGCTTTCTAGTCTCTAAAGGTGACTAATTTCTCTCTGATGGTGACTAATTTCTCTTCTTTCTAAGTTACTCTAAATTCTTTCATTAGAACAGTTTGAACAGATTAATACAAAAATTGGTGCTGAGGAGTGATGTGTTTCTCAACAAATATTTCACAATGTAGAAGTTAGAGAATTTGTAGAGGTTAAAGAATTCCTGATGTGTTACTCTGAAAGGATAGCTATGATAAGGACTCAGAAAGAAAGAAGATGGAGAGAAACCCTCATTCTTAAAAATAACATGATCTGAATGTTGGTGGTGACACAGGCAGTAGATGCCTCAAACAAAATGGTATCAGATCATAAAGGAGCTAGCTTTGTTACTAAATGTGAAGGCACATGCTTGAGTTGTACCTAGGTTCTTTTGTTTTATAGAAGTGTTTTAAGTGGTGAATTAGAATATTAGATAGAAGAAATACCCAAACAACTTGCTAAAGGATGTGTTATGGCTTTCTCTTGACTGCTTAGAATTAAATGCAAGAAGAAAAAAAAAACAAATTAAGGATGAAATTTATTACCAAAGGAAAACATAACAAATATTTTGAGAATTCTCAGCATAGATGTGTTGTAAGATTGAAAAAGAATACAAAGGGTATAGCCAAGTGAACCTTTGGTAAGGAGGCTAATGTAGATCGATAAAAGCCAGATAGTACTCTATTAGGCAAATAAAAAATGGCCTTGGTGGCATTTATGGGCTCTTTGGAGCTGTCTTACTCTTTATTGGCCTAGAATACCCAGGCTTTGAGAACAGAACAGTTGCAAAGCTCTTTTCCATCCATGATGCCCAGTGCTCCCGATTGTCCCAGATGATGCACAAGCCACTATGGTACTGCATCCATACTGGTGCTTAAGCTATGAGTGCATGGCTACCTCCACCTGCATCCCAAAGGATGCATTGTAAGGTTCTAGGGCACAAGTCGTAGGACAAGACCACTGCAGCAACCTGTCGTGCTAAGACAATTCTCAACGAGGCCACAAAATCAGATGGTAGAGAATAAAGACGAGTACACTCACTAGCATGCAACTCCAGCCTTGGAGAGCTACAGGCAAGTGACTTCAACCCATAAGACTTTGCATCTGCACTGTTTGAGGAAAGCCATGGGACACAGAGTCACCTGAAGACTAGAGACCCAAACCCCAACTGATTATTCTGAAAAACGTTATAATGTTATTGTGCTAGGTTTGGATTTGAGTAGGACCTGCTCTCGCTGTTTTCCTTATCAGTTCTCTTCTCTGGAATAGGGATGTTTAACCTAAGCCTGATCTGCTGCTGTGTTTTGCAGACATGCATCTTGCTTGGTTTTACTGTCTCCCAGCTGGAGGGGAAGTTGTCTTAGGACAGAACAAGTCTTCGCCGCACTCATGTCTGAGTCAGATACCTAGATAAGACTTTTGACTTTAGATTCTTGAATTGATGCTAGAACGAGTTAAGATCTGGAAGACTACTGAGATAGGGTGAATATACTTTGTACCTAAGAAGGACATGAATTGTGTGGGACCAGGGGAATAGCTCTTAAGTGTCTATCTCCACCAAATTTATATGATAAAGCCTAATTGTCTGTGTAATAGTCTCAAGATATGGCACTTTTGTGAGGTGAATAGATGATTAATGCTTAAAATTAATGCCTATATGAAAGAGTTTTCAAGAAGCCTATTCACTCTCACTGTGACGTAATGGCACATACTCACCATTATCTATGAAGGGCAGAAACACACTGCATACCACATCAGTGAGAGGCTTGAGCTTAGACTCCCCCAAGTCCAGAACTGTCAGTATTAAAGTTCTGATCTTTTTTAACTCCCCAGCCTAATATATTTTATCTGTCAGTATAAACAGAGGTGTTTTCCGTAAAATATGGCTCAATGTTATAGCCATGTATATTGGTGTGGTAATACCAGGTGATTTAATGTTTACAACCTCTAATTCCTATGAGGACAATGAAGTTATAATGTAGATTTCAGTCAAAAATGTCTTCATTACTGGGTGCAGGTAAAGCAAAGGGGTTCTGTTATGGTGTTGCTGTTGTTTTGATTTTATTTTTTTTCATCTTTACTCAGAGATCAGAGAACTTTCCAAGTCCTGTCCCCAAGCTGTTAAGCAGAGATTTATTTCCTAAGAAAACATTCTTTAGCAGAGGTTTTTTTAAGACTGCTGAGATTGCAGGCTTTTTTTTTGCAAGGACCTATGTTGTAATTTCTCCACTCTTAGTCTCCTAAGAACTTAAGTATTATCTATGTGTCAGTTCCAAGTCCGCGGCTAGGCTCGGTAGCACAGGCGTGTAATCTCGGCTGAAGGGAGAGGATCACAATTGCAAGGCCTGCCTGAGCTACAGAATGAGTTCGAGGCTAACCTTAGCAGCTTATATGAGACCCTGTCTCAAAATAGAAAGCTTAAAAAAGACCTAGGGACATGGCTCGGTAGTAAATTGCTTGCCCTCAAATCTATGAGGTCCTCAGCTTGATCCCCAGTACAAAGAAGAAAATTAAATCCCAAGTCCTCAATCTACTCTTTCCTCCCCACCCCCTCTGCTATCCACTGTCAGACCCATGCCACATGCTAAGAGATGCCTGTAGTCATCTTAAGTATTCAGCATCTTTGTTTTCAATCCCCTGGCCCCTATATGGCACCTATCAGTTTTTCTCTTTCTGCAAGATTAGAATTAATTTAAAACCCAAACAAATATTTATTTCTTAATATACTTCAGTTACAGGTATGAATATTAATAACAAAGGGGTTTCCATTATCTGTGCAGAATCTGGTTGGTTCAGGCTCTAGATCTACACTCTTCCTGAAGCACACCAGTGGAATTCCTTGTACCATGAATAGGAGTCAATGCTCTCCTTCTAGTTTAACTCTTTTTCTTCTTTGGTTGCTTTGACCTATTCCAACTTGTTGTTTTTGCTATCTTATTTAATTTAAATTAATTTCCTTTCATTACTATTCCTTAAATGCCTCTCTGTTTTCTAACCAGAGACAGAAAGTATGAGGAGATAGGTGGGAGGGGACGTGAGGAGGAACTGGGAGGAGTAGGGGGAAGGGAAATCAGAATCAGAAAATATTGTATAAAAGAGAAATCGATATTTTTTTTACTTTTGATTTTCTTCTTATTTTTTCGTTTCTGTTGTTGTTGTTTTCAAGACAGGGTTTCTCTGTGTAGCCCTGGTTATCCTGGACTTGCTTTATACACCAGGCTGCCCTTGGACTCAGAAAGGTCCACCTGCCTCTGCCTCCCAAGTGCTGGGATTAAAGGAATGTGTCACCAGGGCCAGCAAGGAATTTATTTTCAATAAAAGAAAAAAAAATTCAATGCTCTAATTTTTCAACTGCAGCTTTTTTAAAAAGTTAATTATTTAACACTTAAAACTAGAATTAATTCATGCTTGTCTGCAGTCCCAGCTATAAAAGAAGCTGAAATAGGAGATTATCTATGCTCAAGAACTGGAGACCAGCCTGGATGAAACTGCAAGATCCTTACTTCAAATTCATCAGTATTTTTCTTTCTTTTTTTTTTTTTTGGAAAGTAACATATTTGATCTAAAATTATGTACTTTTCTCTACCAACAAAGCCACTATTTTGGTAATACATATTCATCCATTTATGTATCTGCCTATCACATATCATATGCCTGTCCTCCAGATTGCTTATCATTTAGACAAAGCCAAGTGAAATATTTTGTTGCTGGAGAAAAGAAAGGGAGTATTTAAGAAGTGTAAGTGTGGCTGTATTTATATAAAAATAAAACAATAGGGAAAGGACAGAGAGTAACAGATGAAGATCATCTGGCATTGATCTCTAATCTGTACACATATGAACATACATACATATATAGGTGCGTACTCACAAAAATACCTATGCACACAAATACCACATACATACGAAGATGACGATAATAATCAAGGCAGGTAGTTTAAAAGAAAGAGGAAATTAGGTTTATTGCTCAGTAGTACTTATTCACCGTTTAGTTTATATAGCCTGTCTGTTGGCCTGTTTGGCAATTCACATCTGAAATCCCAGAAATTTGTTCTCATTATTAAGTTGGTAATGCCTGCCAGTCTGTTCAACAGTCACCTCTCCCCACATCTCCTGCCGGGAAAGATGTTGGAATTTCTCATTTTCTAGGTCATTCTCCACTGCTCTGTCCCATTTGTTCGGACTTAGTTTTCTGCATTTCTTTTCAGTACACTTTGTTTACGTTTCGGCGATCAGAGCGTGGCTCTTTCCGCTGTCCGATGTTCCCTTTTCATCGAATTTTCTTCTTGTTTTTGCGAATGTCACGTTTTTCCGTTAGCTCCACGAGTCTGTTAATTAGCTGATTTTTACTGTGCTCTTTGCTCTTTCCTCTGCTGGCTGATTGCTTTAGAAGCATTTTCATCCTCCCGGCTGGAGGCTTCCCTCAACTGTCTGTTGGCCCCTTGTTATCTGGTCTTTATTTAGATGGAGACTAAGAAGCCTATTAAAGCCTGTGTCAGTAGGCAGTTGTAGTCTTAATGCTGGGCAAGCTTCCCATATGAGCAGGCTACCTCTGATTCTGAAATGTGTGTTTAGAAGCTTTTGCTGGCTCTATTCACTTAGGCTGGAATCAATCGCTTACTCTTCCTTTGGATGTGGATGAGCAATGGAGAGTGGGAAAATACTTGGCTGCCATTTTTTCTTCCTGAAAGTCCCAACATATAACATATAGAGTGCTCTGAAGACTCTTGTTTTCAGCCCTAATCATCTCCGGAGGTTCTGTGTCATGTACCTCCAAGAACTGCCTCCTAGCTGGCATCTTCTCTGTGCCCCTTCATGTTATAATTCCCTGTGTTCTTTCTTTACAAAATCCATCAGCACTTCATTGTTGCCAGTCTTTCCAATGCATATTGAAAAAGTGTCCCTCTCCTTCTCCTTTGAGTTTAGACCTAGTCTGCTGGGCCCTTAGGAAGGAAAGGTTAACATAAATGACCAAGCCACACGGTGATTTACTTAACCAGAATCTTTGCATAATTTACATCTTTGTATACAGCAAGTACACAAAAGGTTTGTTTTAATGAGCTCAGAAGACATTTCATTGCCCTGTTATTTTTAAGAAAATCTATTTTCTTCATAAATAAACTTTAGCATCCACACTAATTATCATACATTTTTAATCAGTGAGGTATGAATTAGTAAGGCTTCTGTAACAACATAGCACTGGCAGAGAGAGAGAGAGAGAGAGAAAGAGAGAGAGAGAGAGAGAGAGAGAGAGAGAGAGGAAGAAGAAATCTCTGGTTTGTATTAAGAAAGTATTCAGAGGTCTCATCAAGCAAGATTCTATGATTCATGGATATACAGGTCCACAGGTCCACATGAGTTCATCTTAGCTCATTCTTGTACAGTAAGTAACATTCCAAGAAATTTTAAGTTTCTCCTTTGGTGAGAGCTTTTGGAGAGTTTGAACTTGACCTTCTGGGTGTAGAGGAGTTTTGCTAATGTTGACTCTCAAAATACAGGTCTTGTTCTTTTGCTCTTGATCCATTAATTGAACTCCATTTGGTTTGCAAATAACTGCCCTGGGATTTTCCAGCCGCGATAATGATGGCTCTGAAAATAACCCCAGACTTATCATGCAGACACCCTCTATTCAAGCAGGTATCCCCTGTGTGGGTGACTCAACAGTACAATGGGAATTCACATAGAGACCCTGTTCTTCCTTTCCACATGTGCAGAAATTTGGTTTCCTTAGTGAGGAAAGGAGATGGGGCACAAATTACTATGGCCGTCCCTGCTTGATGGTGTAAGATGTGCCTCCTTTGTTCTTAAATGATGCTTGAATGTGAATTTTGACACTGCTTGTTCACTGAATCTGAGTTTCGTTGTTTCATTTTGTTTGAGTTTAGTTTTTGGTGATAGAATCTCATGATGTTACCTGGCGGGCCCAGAATTTTCAATATTCTTGCTGTAGCTTCCTTCCTGTGTGCCAAGGTGACATGCATACGTCACCATACCCAGCCTTGTCCGTCTCTCAAGTCTCAACTCTTAAGTACTTTGTTTATTTAAATTCCACACTGTATGCCATGTTTTGCTTTTGCATCTGCTCAATATCTAACAGTAGCACGAGAAACCACTCACGGAATAAAAAAGGATGGTCGAGAGACTATCAGTCTCGATGCTAGGATACAGGTTTCATCCTTGAGGAATTCACCAGACAGCACTTAATGTGGGGGCATTCTTGAGCATGGATTTTGTAGATGAACCTTATCCCACTGGGACTCGGCAGCACAGTAATATTTACTTGAATAGCCGCACCGAAAGAACCAACGCATACGCAGATCTTAGCAGCCCCAGGAAGCTGTTACCACCCCAGGCTTAGGAGACAACTGAGAGGAGTAGCTCTGGAGCTGGGAGAGTCCCAGCTCAGATGACAGACATGCCACTGCTCCAACAATGCTCTTCTGCCTTCACATCCCCCGTTAATGCTTCCAACGGAAGCTAGAGTCCAGGAAGCCCACATAGCATCACTTAATACATAGAATTTGAGATATTGGAACACAGAGCAAGTCAAACTAAGAATCTGAAGGGAAAACCAAACAACAAAATAATTAATTATAAGAACATAGTGTATTTAGAATGAGACCATGTCTCAACAATGAATAGTGCTGAATTTCATCTTTTGATGACGGGTCCAACACATACAAATCAAGGTATGAGAACATGCGAATAACCCAAACTCTGACTTCAATGGAGAGATCACTTTGGACAGCCCCAAATCATATGTATAGATTCTTCTTTAATAGTAAGTCACACCCCATTGTAGAGTTCCAGTAAAGAATTCTTTTAAAGGAGAATGTGGTAGAACATGTCTGTAATCTCAGCGCTTGGCAGAAGTTCAATGTTCAATGCCAGCCTCAATCTATATAGTGAATTCCAAGCTGACCTGGGCTAAATGAGACTGTTTGCTTGCTTGCTTGCTTGCTTGCTTGCTTGCTTGCTTGCTTGCTTGCTTGTTTTGAGACAGGATTCCTCTATGTAGCCCTGCCTATCCTGGAACTTGTTTTATAGACCAACCTGGCTTCAAACTCATAGACATCTGCCTGCTTCTGCGTCCCAAGTGTTGGGATTAAAGGCATGGGCTACCATGCCCAGCTAGGAACCCGTCTTAACAACAAAATGATTCATTTTAACTACTATGATGCATGGAAGATAAGACAGTTTATTTGGGGCAAATTGGAAGCTATAGGAATATAATATATCAGGAAGTAGTCAGTGTCACAAAGCTCTAAATAGGCTTTGAGAGGACTACTATACTGTCCAGGGAAAGTAGAAGAGGTTTAAAGGAAACTTCATCCAATGTGGCAAAGCCATAGGTTGCAGAAGATGCAGTTTAGAAGGCTGCTGTCACCATGCCAAGCTTGCGTTGGTAGTGAAATATCTGCTACAAAAAGGTACTGCCTAAACAGAGAGAAAGGGAAGGAGATACATATCTACAATGCTTATGCATCAGAAGGAACCAGAACTCTTGGCCACAAACCCTTAATACTGATTCACTTTCCTAAAATGACAAATTACTCACTGCCCCTTCTGTGTGAACTTTCAGTTCCAGTGTGAGGTGCTCTCTTTGTCCATCTGGGAGAAACCACTCTCGCAGTCTCTGTTAGGAAACACATAAGCAATGCCAAGCACTGGAACTTGGTTTCATCGCCGTATTAGTAAACATTCAGACCACAGGAAAATGTTTCCATGTTACCTGGAAACGAGGCACCAGATCCAGAAGTTGAAACTCATGAAGCTATTTTCTCAAGCCCTCTGACAATATATTTTTTTCTCTCATGTATTATACAGTCTTGAAAAGATGATTAACTTTCAGGCCAAGCCAGGTTTAAGCACTTGCTTTTCCATTTGTTATCATAGTGACTTTTAACAATTCACTTTTTGGATTGTTTTAAGGGTCGGTGATGCTCTACCCATGTGCAATAGTTAAAGGAAATAACCTAATGTCCACCTAGCCCATGGCATACAGTAAACACTTAGCAAGTGTCATCTTGTCTTGTTTCCCTCTTCTTAGGAAAAAAACAACAGCAACAACAACAACAACAAACTATGTTGCCTTACTCAGAATATTAGAAGATACTTCTAGTGTTGTGAAGAAATGTTAAGAAATTTTTAGGCTCTGCTAACTGTTGGATAGCCTATTTTGTTTGTTTACTTGTTTTAGTTTGGTTTGGGTTTTTATTTATTTGGTTTTGTTTTTCATTTTTTAACAAATTCACAGTTATAAGACTTCAGTCAATGAACACCACACCATGACTTTATACGTTTCTGTCTGATCTTTTATCTATAAAGGTGACACTCTGAAGAATGGGGTCAGTTTGAAAATAGCATCTTTAATTTCTCCAGGAAGCACAGGTGTAGGCTTTTAATTACTACAGAGATGTAGGATCCTACCCAGGTTACATACAGTCTTACAGAAATACCCCCAATAAATTCTGAAGGTACAGTTTTCTCACATTGTTGTCATATATGAAGGAAATAAAATTATTATAGCAAGCAGGGAGGCTGAGCCAGTGTGGAAATTTGAACCAAGATATTCCTGTTGGTCCCAGAAGACTCCTACAGTCCTGCTGGCTTCCAGGGTTTTCAGGGCCTCTGTGGCTGTTCCTGGGTACAGAGCTGTCAGATATCCATATGTAACCAGCAACACTGACCATGTCCTTCGATCATTTTTATCTTCTTTTACAGATGTCCTCCCTTTCTTTCTGTGTCGTTACGGGTGGGTGACTATACTATTTTGAGTCATGTGCTTATAGGTTGTGAATCCAAGGAATAGAAAAAAAAAAAAAACTAATTGGAATCAACTGGCATTAATCTACATGAAGTCATCAAAGTCATGAAACATTATTAAAACCTGTGTTTATAACAGCTAGAAGTCACTGCTTATTAGCTGCCTTACGACTTCTGTATTGTACAGAAGATATGGTTTGAAAACAGGAGCACATAAGTTTAGTTTGCAATTCTTTGTGATTCTTAAATAATAGATAGATAGATAGATAGATAGATAGATAGATAGATAGATAGATAGATAGATAGATAGAAAGCAGTAAAGATTTTATATCCCTAAGCCCATTCCTACTTTATGGACATCATGCTAACTGACAGAGACTTCATGATCATTCAGTAGCACAGAATAAACCTTTCTATCCCGTCATAATCAAGTCATCAGCATGTGCTAAGAGTTCAATCAAGTTATTTAAAAGAAACACTATAACCCTAACAGTGTAGCCGATGATCATTTTTCTCTCCTTTTCCTTCACTTTCTAAGGTTTTAAGGTAAGCCTTAAACTGGTACAGTTGTTCTAGTGAACCAGTGTGGCCTAAAGGTACCAGAGGATGGACCCCTAGGCCCTGTCACACTTAGAATATATAAAAGGTATATTTTGCTATGGAACAAAAACAACAGTAGTTGCTTTTGGAGGCTGTTACTGCTTATAACTGAGAGTCTTTCCCTCTGGGTTTTAAGAGATCATCTTTGTTTAAAAAGAACCCCTGCCTCTGGCTGTAGCAAATACAGAAGTAACTATAACATAACCACAGTTTGTCACAGCAAAAACATTGAAAAGTGCCTTTCTGTTTGCAGCAGCTCTTTGGTCTTCCTAAAATATATACTTGTATTTGAAGACAAGACCACTAATTATTTTATGAAATTTTAAGTTAGCATATAAAGTGGTGAATTTTTATAGCATTGTTGTGTGTGTGTGTGTGTGTGTGTGTGTGTGTGTGTGTGTGTTGTCTTTATAGTTTTCCCTAGTTCCTTGTTGCCTTCTTTCTGGTCTCTGCCCTCCCCTGGACTAATTCTCTAAGAGTCATTAATCTTTAGTAAAAAAAGAACAGAGTATTGGAAATGTTTTGAGTTCCTGATTTCTTCTGCCATTTCAATCATATTTTTTATCTGAATTGTCTTCCATTATAATAATTATCAGGCTTCTTAAAAGAACGTATCAATGCAGTATTGATGTGAAAACCACATGAGATAATGGTTGCTAAAGTTCCCTATAACTTATAAGAATGCAAATAAAAAAACTAACTTATTTCAAATGCTTTTGCATGGCCACTTTATTTCTGGGGGCCACATAAACCATCCAGTAAAATACATTCTTCTGGTTTTCACACAGCAATAGCATTCACAAACAGCTATGATTACCTGTCCAATATTTGAAAGTGACTGGGCCCACCAACCTCCCATGATGGATGAAGAGAACTATAGGGTCCCGTTTCTCCCCGAGGAGCTATTGCAATAGTGTCTGGGGAGAATGGAACCATATTATCAGGCATGTAGACACTAATAAGTTGCCCATGGGATAATGAAAAACCTCATCTAAGCAACCCTAATCAAACCCAACATTGGAAAGGAAGAGACATGAAAGCAGAAAGTGGCTTGTTTAGTGAGAGTGACAAAAGAGGGTACTAGGGGGATAGGATCAAAATTCAGTATATCCATCTATGAAATTGCCAAAATGATTTTAAAATAATGATAAAAAAGAGAAAATTTCAAAGCCAAATGCTTTCCAGAAAGAAAAAAAAAGGTCATATAAGTTTCACCAACCAGAGTCTTAATGTATCATCTCCCTGTAGCTGTTCCCATGTGATGGGCTAGGCTTGCCTTGTTCATTTGATTGGCATCTGTGTTTCTCACAAGCTCTGTAAGTATTGGAGCTTTCTGCCTCTTTATCATGCCATGCTTCCAGCATCTATCCCACTACCTGGTTTAGAGGAGGCACTGAATCTCCTCACTGGAAGAATGGACTGATGATGGTCAAGAGAACACAAGGAAGACCCCAACAATCTGCATGAGCTTCTCAACCTTTGCTCAGCATTCCTGCCAGCTCATGTTGCCATGGGCAATGCAAAACTGATGCTGTCCATCTCTGCACCTGTGATCTTTGCATCCAATGCCTTATAAATTTCCCCAAAACAGTCCAGATCTGTCCCCAGATGGAAAATTCTTCTCTACAATGCTTGCCATGGTCATCTTAGTAGTTTGGAAAAACTACAAGTTACCATTATGAGGGGAAAATATCTCCTAACTATAACCATGGCATAACATGCTCAATTTTATTTTCCAAGGGAATAAGAATTGACTTTATTGACATCATTGTAAGCAATGTTAGAAATGTCCTCCCTCCTTGCATGTGGGTAATGTGGTAGGCTCTTATAAGTTACATTCGCAGCTTGAAGTTAGAGTAGTATTAGCCATGGGGGAGGCAGTGTTCTTTCTCTTTAAAGAGTCTCTGGAGCCCCCCAGTTATAGTGAAGCTAAAGAACTCTGGCTACACGCGTACCGAGATTCTAAAAGAGTTAATGCTCTCTTGCCTAGCTGTCCTTACCCTAGAGATATAGAAAAGATCCAGATGCTGCTAGAGATGTCATCTTAGGTGATCGTGATGGTGTGAAAGAAAATGGCCCCCATTAAGCCCATATGTAGTGGCACTATTAGGAGGTATGGCACTGGGGTACACATAGCTTTGTTGGTTTAGGAAGTTAGCTGTAGGGCTTTAGAAGTTTAAGCCAGTACACTTCCTGCTGCCTCCAAATCCAGATATAGATCAGCTTTTCCTCCAGCCCCATGTCTGCTTGAACACTACCATGCTTCCTGCCAAGATGATGGACAGAACCCCTGAAAGTATAAGCCAGCCCCCCAATTAAGTGTTTTCCTTTATAAGAGATGCCTTGGTCATGGTATCTCTTCATAGCAACAAAACCCTAAGACAGTGATTAGGTGGAGAACAGAGATGCAATGGTTTTCCCTTCCTCCTACCCTCTCCCTCCCTGGTGCTTCCTATTGACAGATGCCATACAACTTCATTGCCCTGAGTAATTATTTTTCCCAGGGTACTGAAAAGGGTCAAAGAAAGTGTGAGGAATGGACTTACAGGTAAATAGACCAAGCCTAAGCCATGGACTCATTTGGTTTTCTTCTGTCTCTAGTTCCCATCACTCAATGGATGTTCAGTAAATATTGCATTAAATGGAGCAAATGGCTCACATTGTTCTTATAGGAAATGTCTAACTTAAGGTTCCTATTGCTATGATGGAATACCATTACCAAAAGCAAATTGGGAAGGGAAGGATTTGTTTGGCTTACACTTCCACATTACAATGCATCCTTGAAGTAAGTTAGTGGGGAAAACTGAACCAGGCACTGAACCTACTGAACCAGAGCAGAAGCTGGAGGTAAGTGATTCGGGGGCCATGGAAGGGTACTGCTTACTGACTTGCTCCTCTTGATTTGCTCAGCCTGCTTTTTTTATAGAACCCATAATGGTCTGGGCCCTCCCACATCAGTCACTCATTAAGAAAATGTCTTATAGACTCACCTATATCCTGATCTTATAGAGGCATTTTCTCAGTTGCCTTTTTTTTTTCTCTCAGATGACTCTAGCTTGTGTCAAGTTGACATAAAACTAGCCAGTAAAAGAAACAAGTCATTGTACCCATTTCAGTATATCTCTGGGGACAAGGTCAAGCTAGGTGGGTTCCTTGTTCTTACCTTTGCTGTCTGTGGGAACTCTGCCATTCTTCAGAGCTTTATTCCCACCACAAGAACTTTACAATCACTGTCTTCAGCTACCCAGGCCCTCAAGACTTATGCTTGGAATTATTCTCCTGAGTGACATCTTCAGTTTCACCTTTTTCCATTTGATTTGCTTGTCGTTTTGATGAAGTTAAAGGAACTGATGGTCTTTGTCGCACATAAACTATACGTGGCCTTAGAATATCACCTCAACATTTTTAGTGATTTATTTTTCAATAGAAATTGTATTATTCTTCTCATCATTATGACAAAATATCTGACAGAAGTGTCATAGAGGGGACAAGGTTTATTCTGGTTTGTTGTTGCTAAGAGTATAGTTCAGTCCATCAGAGCAGAAGAAGCATGGCAGAGCTCACGGTGCTGGTACTGTGCACTGGAGAATTCTCAATGGTAGTAGAGAACACAGAGTGTTCTAGACTAGGGGAGGGTATAACATTCAATGCTCGCCTCAGGGGTTCTAGTTCCAGCAACCAGGCCCCACTTCCTCAAGTCTCCATAGCCTTCTAGATAGTTTTATAAGCTGGGTGCCAACTGTAAGAAATAATACAGACTAAAACTGTAATGGTAATAGTTACACATAGCTCAAAATTCAAACATTGCAGTGGGTGGGAAAGCACTCCCCAGAATTAACTCCCCAAAGCAAGTAAGTACCTTTGCAATTTGTTTCCTTGAAATTTCTAAGTGGTATATTCATGGGCTTCCCTAAGAAATTATCACAACGTAGGAACCTTAAAATAACTGAATGTATTCTCTCCTATATCTGGAGGCTAGACATTCAAATCAAAGTGTTGGCAGAGTCATGCTCCTGGAAAGGCTCTAGGGAGACTCCTCCTTGCCTTTCCAGCTTCTCACAGCTCCGTGCAACACTTACATTCCTTACCTTATAGCCCATCATTCCCATCTCCTTACTTCTGTCTTTACTGACCATCTCTCCATGTTATTTTTTTTCATTTTTTAAATTATTTTTTGAAATCATATTTTTATACCCCAGTCTACCCTCCAACTCTTCCTCTACTTTGTCGGTCTCAGGATACAAGCCTATGCCCCAGCTCTTGCCTCAGTTGTATAACCCATACCCTCCCCGTGAGGATCCCTTCTCATGGGACTTTGAACCCTCCTAATTCAATATTACCCCATTTTAACTGTTGTACCTATAGAAATCCTATTTCTAAATAATGTTGCAGTCTTAGTTTCTTGGTTGATATGAGTTTCTGGAGGACAGTTTGACCCTCTATCATAGGAAATAGTGCTTTCTGGTGGACAGTTTGACCCTCTATCATAGGTAATAGTGCTTCCAAACCTCCCTCCAAAATAAGACTCATCTGAGTAATGGAAGATATTCAGTGGTTAAAATTATAGATTCCTGTTCCCACTGCAGACCTACAGACTTGTAACCTCCAGAAAAGGGACCTTGGCAAATTCTCTATGGATGAGTCTACTCATCGAATTGGTATGATAAATAGTCTTTTGAAAATATCAACAGGATCAAAACTCCCAATGCACAAAACCTCATCCATCTTCCCGAGGTCAAAGCTCAGTTTCTCATGTGTCAGTGGTAACATGATCCTGCACTGCAGAATCGCTGGCGATGAAAACATCATGCATGGACTCTGCAGAGCTACTAGGCGGCAGCTCTAGAGCTCAGAGTCTGTGTCCGACATGTACTCTCCACTGGAACCTAGCATCCTTCTGACTTCAGAGAGGAGATAGCCATAGGATTCCAGGGGGGTTTATGTGTTGTTACAATTATAAAGCTGCATAAAAAGCACACTTATAGCTCTCTCCTAAGAGGCCCTGTCAGAGCCTTACAAACACAGAGGCAGATGTTCACAGCCAACCATTGGACTGAGCGTGGAGTCCCCAAGGGAAGGGATAGAGAAAGGACTTAATGAGCTGAAGGGGTTTATAACCCCATAGGAAGAACAATAATATCAACCAACCAGACCCCCCCTCACCAAGAGCTCCCAGGGACTAAACCACCAACCAAAGAGGGACCCATGACTCCAGCTGCATATGTAGCAGAGGATGGCCTTGTTGGGCATCAAGGGGAGGAGAGGTCCTTGATCCTATGAAGGCTCTTTAGATGCCCCAGTGTAGGAGAATCAAGGACAGTGAGTTACAAGGAAAGGCGAAAATTAGAATCATGCAAATGTTCATCTCACACTTTTAAAGGGTCACATGACACAAAATTCAGTCTTCTTTAGTCTCCAAGTAAATGCCAAGGTGTCAGACAAGTTGTGAAGACAGGTGGTACTTGTGGCATACTGGTGGGGTTAGATTTGTTTTCTTTGGCTTTATCGGTTTTTTTTTTTTAATTCACCAAAGTTATAAGAAAAATTGCCACAGATGAAGGAAATAAACTCAAAGCTTTCTAATTCCTGATGTGAGGACCATGCATAGAAGGGAATAAGGATATGGCTTCTATGGTGTTCTGATGCCCACCTCTAGCTTCCAGCACCTCAAAGTGTAGGAGAATCGAGGACAATGAATCAGGCAGGAATGGGTGGGCATGGGGGAAGCTTCCTCATAAAAGCAGGGGAAGGGGGCATGGGATAGGGGGTTTCTGGGAGGCAGGGAAACTGGGAAAGGGGATAGCATTTGAAATGTAAATAAAGAAAATATCCAATAAAAAAAGCAAAGCACACTTACAGAATACAGCAATGTGTGAATTGGCACTCTGGTGACTTCTGCTTGGAACTACCCACTCAAGACCTTGCCCACAAACTCCTAACAGATCTGCTTCACAAACCCCAGCAATTATGCCGACTTCATGCAGACAGCACCAGCATTGGGCAGTGCTTCTAAACGGAAGCTTTCCTGTTACTAGCTCCAGAACTTGTGTCATGTTTCTGTCACTTGCTGTGTGGAAAAACACAAAACTGTAAGTGACAGAACAGGGTTAGGGTTAGGGTTAGGGCCTAACTCTGCCTGACTCTAACCCTCACAAGACACAGAATCATCACACTGCACCTTATCTTCAAACCCTTTCTCAAGTTCCACTATCCTCTGTAGAACTGTATAGGGAAGGAAAGGAAAGAGAATTTCCTCTACCAAGTCATGAATGACCCTCTAATC
Organism: Mus minutoides; assembly: GCA_902729485.2. Classification (NCBI taxonomy): domain Eukaryota; kingdom Metazoa; phylum Chordata; class Mammalia; order Rodentia; family Muridae; genus Mus; species Mus minutoides. The sequence continues at coordinate 90,034 of LR753593.1, read as the reverse complement.
ATCCACTATAAAGTAAGCGCTGTATGTTTTTCATTGTTGTGCATGCAAGCACAGAACAATGCCTTAAAGGGATTCTGAAATTGTGCATGCAGGCCAGCAGCCAGCAAGGCTAACAATCATAGAAATTTGTTAAAGAATGAAAATTCGTATTGGGGGGGAGGGGTGTGTTCTGGGTGTGGGGCCCAGCAACCTGTATCTAATAAGCCCTATGGTGATTTGGTTGCTAATGTTAGGCAAAAGTCCAGAATGATGACACCGTCCCTTGTCCACCCTCCTTGCTGCTCAGAAACTGAACTCTAGAAAGACACCACGCTCATCAACTCTTCCTATAACAATTCACAAACCAAACTTGGGAAAACCCACACTAGAGTCTCCATGCAAAGTACTCTGTCTCCAGCTACAACTACTACATATCAGTTTTATGCTAGAAAAATGAAGTCAATCAAGCCTCTCTTTAAGAAAGAAAGAAAGAGAGAGAGAGAGAGAGAGAGAGAGAGAGAGAGAGAAAGAAAGAAAGAAAGAAAGAAAGAAAGAAAGAAAGAAAGAAAGAAAGAAAGAAAGAAAGAAATTCTACTTTCAGGACTCTGTGTTCCCTTAACTATTGCTTAAACTGCTCGAATAGTAGGCATGACATCACATTATTAATGTCTGATTGTCACTGAATTGATGTCCCCATGCTGGGGTTTGAGAGCGTACATATTTAATTAGCCAGTACTTTAATACCTCTTCAATAAATGTCTGCCCGTAGGATGAGTGAATTAATGAGCAGTAACTGGGAAAGTTCACCCACACTTTACAGAACATGCTATGATTTCAGGAGCTGAGGAGAGGAAGTTTTAAAATTGCTTAAACTGAGGTCCAGTTGAGAAGGATTCCTTGTTTCCAACAACAACTCAGACTAAAATAAGATAGTGAAGGGCATCTTGCCTTTTCCAGCTCTTTGATACTCAAAAGTGTGCCTCGGGGAAATCGGCAGCTCCATATCCCCTGGAGGTTTATAGGAAATGCTGAGTCCCCCATCTGTGGAATCAGATTTTAATATGATTCATCCCATTACAGTTTGACAGGCACGTTCATTGGGAGTAGGTCATGGGGTTTTCACCACACTAATCTCTCATGCTTTAGTGGGTTGTCCTTTTTTTGTTTGTTTTGTGGAGATGAAATCTAATTTCCCAGTGAATTCACGTATGTGAGAAATTTACTAAGAAGTGAATGGTGGGGGTAGGGATTAATTAAATTCACCCAGTGCCTTGGAAATAAAGCTTTAACAAATGATCACAAAGCATCCCGCTGGTGCAGATGGGAAGCTGATCTCTCCCCTAGAAAGCATCCACTTTGTCTAGAGCCAGGCAGAATGCCAGGCTTCATGAAACATCAACAACCAGCTTCAAACTTTGCATAATGCCCATTGCAAAGTTGGAACCATGGTGGAAAATCTACCCCTGTGGAATCATCAATTTCTCACTCTCACCCCAACCTGCTGCATTCCCTCAGATCCTGGGGTAGACACATTTGAAGTGTTATTTGCTCCTGTCTGGTTTGTATTGTTGTTAGGAGATCAACAACTCATCAGCATAAAGTATTTTCCTCTAGAGCTTCAACTTCTGCCCCCAAGCCCTTTATGAAGACTATTTGCAATTAGTAAAGTGACGTGGACTGAGTTTCTTATTTTCTCCAGCTGTTCTTGATGCGAAATTAGTGGTCATGTTGGCAGGCACCAGAAGTGAGATAATATTAAAAGCATGAAAAATATGCAAGACCTATAACTGGTGCCTTTTAATTATCTCTTATTTGTAAACGGATGCAAGGAATACAGAGACCTTTGGGACTGGTCCATGTTTATAGACACAGTGCCAGGTATACTCATCAGTAAATACCTCTGAACTGGCCCTGAAGTGAATGAAATCTAATTAGGCAATGAATATCATCATGCCTTCACAGTAACAAATGCTGCCATGCTTGTACCTTAAAGGTTTATCTTAAAAGGTGAGAGATGTGATTTCTCCTCTAACTAAGATGGAGTAACAGTTACTTTCTTACATGAAACATATCAGAAATAAACCAAGTATACTATGAACAATGCCAAACCTTGTCCATCGGATGATAGTGTCTGAGGAAAAGAAGACACATAAAGGGACTCTTATATTTGCCCTACTTTGAATTGCCAAGCCATGGCCCCTGGAGATGGAAGCTCAGTAGAGCAGCCAAGTCCTATGGGACATCAAGACAGAGCTCAGAGTATAGGGAGACCACGCAGCTCATGTTCACAAGGTAGATACTAGAAATGAGACAGACTTCTACAAAGATTTTGGAAGTTTAAAGGTGTTGTGTGTAGTTCCTGTGTGAGAAACCTATATAAGGTCAAAGAAAACATCTCACACAGTCACCAAGGGGTGTCAGTAGAATGTACTCATTCCCTGGAACCTTTCTCACCAAGCATAATGACCTTTGGGTTGTTAGATAGAGCATATAGAAGGCTCCACTCAAGAGAAATGATGATACCCCAAGGAGAGTTCAATGCTAGTCCTGCCTGGCAGTCCGAAAACACAGCTGAGAAGATCAAATGCTCCCCACATACTTGTGTCCTGGGGAAAGAGCACCATAGAGTATTTTTAGAAATCTAGAAATATCTGCGCTCAATAATTTAAAATTTACAAAGGCTGGTTTCTACTTTAAAATAACCAGTCATTCAAAGAAGTAAGAAGAGTGATAATGTAGATGGAAAAGCATGAGCTAATGGTGACCCAAGTCTGATATGGATGTTAAAATTACCCAAAATGAACATTAAAACAATTAATGCAACACTATCTCCTTGTTCAAGTGGTAATATAAACACACAAAGTTATTTTGTTTGAAATGAGATCCTAATCAAGCTTCTGGAAGTCGAAATCATGATGTGTAAAATAAAAGCACAGGTCAAGATTGGACAGGTAGCAGGGAACTACCATCCAAAGTGAACCACAGAAATATACATCCGAAGAAAGGATCAGAAAAGACAGGATAGTGGTCCAAAGTGGTCATCCCTAGCATGTCAGCAGACTTAGGAGGATCCCAAGTTCAAGGCCAACCTGGGCTATATAATCAGACTGTCTTTAAATAAATAGACAGACATACAGAGAACCCATGGGCTGTGCTCCAAATTCAAGCTTCTTAGTATACTTGAGAGTCCTCATAAAGGGAAAAGAAGCCTCCCCACCTCTGGAAAAATGTTGAAATAGTTTCTGAAAACTCTCCAAATTTTGTAAGTCTTCTGACAAGAAACATGAAGCCAATTATACCAGGGTGCCTTGGAGTCATTATGCCCCGCACCAGAAACAAAAAGAAAACCTTGAAAGACAATACGGGATCATGAAGAGTGCTGCTGATATACTACCAGAAGCAAGAGATTAAAATAAAATAAAATAAAATAAAATAAAATAAAATAAAATAAAATAAAATCATGTGAGCATCATACTTAAAAGAACTACACAGGGACAAAAATGGAGAAGAGACTGAAGGAAAGGTGGTCCAATGACCAGCCCAACTTGGTATCCATCTCATAGTGGGTCACCAAGGCCAGACAATATTACTGACACTATGATGTGCTTATGGACGGGAGCCTGACATGGCTGTCCTCTGAGAGGCCCTACCAGCAGCTAACTAAGACAGAACCAGATAATTATACCCAACCATTGAACTGAAGTCAGAGAGCCCTATGGGTAGGGGAAGGATTGAAGAAGCTGAAGGAGAGGGCAACACCATCGGAAGACCATCAATCTCAACTTACCCAAACCCCAGGGAGCTCCCAGAGACTGTGATCCCAACCAGGAACATACACAGACCAACCTGAGACCCCTGGCACAAATATAGCAGAGGTATGCCTGGTCAGGCCTCAGTGGGAGAAGATGTGCTTAATCCTACAGAGACATGAGGCCTCTCGGAGGGAGCACCCTCTCAGAGGCAAGGGGGAGGAGAAATGGGATGGGGAACTATGGGAGGGGGGACCAAAGGGGAGGCAATGACTAGAATATAAATAAATAAAATAATGTTTAAAATGCAGAATAAATCCATCCATTAGGACTCTGTATCCACACAAACTTCCCATTGTCTGTGGTAAGACAAAGTCATTGAGACTTACAGATACTCAAAGAATGTATCAGTGACAAACCTGCTCTACAAAAAAAGACTTCTTCTGGCAGGAACACACTAATGTCAAATAGAAATAGTGATATGCAGAGTGGATGGACTCTACTATGACGGTTACTCTTCCTTCCCTGCTAGGGATCAAAGGACTGACACTGTAAGACTCTGTTGAGCGTTAGTTTACTAGGGACCCCTGAGTGAATCACAAAGAGCTGGGAATCGATACAAAAAGCAAGAGGAATTTATTGTTCCAGTGCACTGGGGTCGTCCCAGAGGCAAAGGAGAGGCGGCGACCCTGTGCAGCTCATTCAGTGACCTTTTTATACCGTTTTCAGGGCAGCAGTCATTAGGCACAATGTGATTGGCAGAACAGTGTTACTTTTTAAACTGATTGGTCTTTAGGGAATGAGGTGGCAAGGGCTTCCCTTATCTGAAGATGGGCAACTGTCCAACTTAAGGAATGTGTCCCCACCCACAGATTGGTTTCCCCTCACCCTGTCCCACCCTTGTGGTCTGAGAAATGTTAATTATCGTCTCCCTTCCTGAGAGGCAAGTGTTCCATGACCTTCCCAAAGTTCCTAAGCTGACCTTTTCAGCACCATGTCATTCTAAACTTATTATAAAGTTAAAATAACCAAAACAGTAGAGTATTGACATCAAAACAGACAAACTGGTTAGTGACTCCTAATTGGGAGTCTAGAAATGGATACAGGCATAAGTGGACAACTGACTTCTAACATGAAAAGACTGGAGACAGGGTGAACTTTTTAATAGGCACAGCTACGAAACTGAATGTCTATATACAAAAATGGACTTAAGTGAGTATATTGCACCATATGCAAAAATTAGTTCAAATGTTTCAGCAACCTAAATGTAAAACCTAAAATCATAAAATCTCTAAGAAAAACAGTAGAGAAATGTTACAAATTTGAGTTTTAGGAAAGGTACTAGGTGATGTGTTTTAAAAAGATAAAATGAAGGGGGATATGTTCTGTGAAGGATATACGTAGTCAGGTATTAGTGGAATGGGGTGCCTCAGTGGGCCCATGCTGAGGCATCCCTTCTTCCCCCTGAGGGACCAGCCACAGGACTATAGAATAGAGTTTATTCAAGATGTCCGGAGGGGAGTTAAGAGGGTAGTAGAGGCAGAGAGAGAGAGAGAGAGAGAGAGAGAGAGACAGAGAGAGAGAGAGAGAGAGAGAGAGAAGAGGAATAGAGACCAGCCATGAGCATGTGGAGAGCGTGGGGGGGGAAGGGGATGGGGAGAAAGGAGCAAGAGAGGGAGGAGGGGGCAAGCAGCCCCTTTTATAGTGAGTCAAGCCTACCTGGCTATTGCCTGATAACTGTGGAACAGAACTTAGACAAAATACCAAGACCAGGTAAGGCACCAAAAGCCTATTTCTAAAGAAAAAGACAGATAAATGAGATTTCATTATCATATTTTAAAAACCCTTTTGTCCTTAAGAGTGTTAAAACAGATTTTGAAGAAAATATTTGCTAACAGTATTTATTGTGTGTGAGTTGTACCTAAAATATGTGTATGTAACTCCACTCTTTATTTTTCTTTTTATTTATTTATTTTTTATTTTACTTCCATATTGACTCAAATGCTAATTTTATTGACAATGTCACATTATATATTAGAGTATTCTAAAGTAGTTTGGCCATGACTTTCTTTGTTTAGCCGATGATAGCCATTTATCATTCTCTAAGATTATCCTCTATTGCTATTTGATCTTATCCTTTCAGATAGATTTTCATTAACTTGAATATGTATGTCAGCTTCAGAATAAATTGTAATATCAAGTGGCTTTGAAAAAACTTTTAAAAATCAAAGATCTAATAATTTCCTTTTTTGCCACCAAATGTGTATCTAATAACATTCATTACTCAACACGTTCAACATCTGCAGCTGCCATTTCCTTTTTTAAAAAAATTAAATATATTATTTGTTTACATGTCAAATGTTATCCCCTTTCCCAGTTTCACATCTGCAAATCAATGCAACTTTTACAAAACGAAAATAGGAGCTTGAAAGATACCTCAGTATTTAAGAACACTGTCAATCTTGTAAAAGACCCAGGTTTGGTTCCCACCACCCACATAGGATTTAACATCTTTATGTAACTCCAGTTCTGGGGGATCTGACAACCACTTCTGGCCTCTGCAGGTATGCATGCACACGTTATACATACATACATACATACATACATGCATACACCCAAGCAGCCACACACATAAAATAATTATTTTAAACAATAGAAAATATTTGTCAGGCAGTAGTGGCACACGCCTTTAATCCCAGCACTTGGGAGGCAGAGACAGGTGGATTTCTGAGATCGAGACAAGCCTGGTCTACAGAGTGAGCTCCAGGACAGCCAGGGCTATATAGAGAAACCCTGTCTCAAAAAGAAAGAAAAGAAAGAAAAGAAAGAAAAGAGAAAAAGAGAAAAAGAGAAAAAGAGAAAGAGAAAGAGAAAGAGAAAGAGAAAGAAAAAGAAAAAGAAAAAGAAAAAGAAAAAGAAGCAATAGGAAATATTCACACAGACACTTCATCATAGATGATAGACACACTGGATATGGACAGAGCTACTTCGCATTGCTAGTTGCTGTAAGCATGAACATTAGAGCAACAGCTGTATGCCACCATATACATATTAATTTAAAGATTAACAAGACTGTTGGCAAGTATGCAGAGAAACTCAAAACTCATGATTCTGCTTGAGAATGGAAGATGGTACAACTACTTTGATGTTATTGGTGATTCCTGCACATGCTAAACAAATCTATCAAGTGAACCAGCAATTCACTTCTAGCTGTTCTCCCAAGAGAAATGAAAGCCTGTGGCCAAACAAAACCTTAAAGGGCTAAAGAGATGGTCTAGGGTGCTGCTCTTGCCAAGGTTCAGGGTTTGGTTTCTGGCACCCACACAGCACAGCGGTTCACAACTGTCCATAACTCCAGTTCCAAAGGATTTGGTGCCTCTTCTTAAATACATGGCACATAAATACATGTAGGCAAAGAACTCATACATATAAGCCCATGGCACCGTTAGTTTTGACACCCCTCAAATGTGAAAAACCTCACAAGGTCAATAGAAAGCCACAGTGGATTACTGCTTGGCAACCAAAGGTGTGGGGAAAGATCAGCACATGCCTCAACATAAAGGAACTGCAGGCTGTGTAAATGAACTCATACTATGTGATTCCATTTAATGAGATTACATGAAATGTAAACTAATCTATACCAAGAAAAATGGGATACAGTCACCATGGAGCACATACATATGCCTAATTTTTGTATTTAAAATGTGTACAACTGACTTTATTTCAGTTTTGCCTTAGCAAGACTGTTCAAGATTAACTGAAGCTATAGAAATAATTGTATGGCAGAGTGGAATGCTTCTTCTCTTCCTGAACACACTCTGTGTCCCTGGCCACAGTGTCCCCATCATCCAGCCCTTCTTTCCATCCTCTGTGTATCCTTGGGTCAGCCCATCTCAGGTTCCATCATCTTCGTGAAGTACTTTCTGGTCCTGAAGCTCAGCATTCCTTTCCTTCTTTCTGACCCCACACTTTCAGTGTCACATGAGTTCTGCTGTGTACTGTAAGCACACTAGTGCTATCAGCTTCAGCCTTCCAGATATAACCCGGGCTATACCTAGTCCTCTCTATATATTCCCAGCTTCTCTATTCTCTCTAGTTAAGCTCTGTGTCCATAGGTGAATTTTCCATGGACTTGGTATTAAGCAGTCACAAGCATTTGTTCAGGAATCAAATGGGCCATCACAGAATGTTCTCTCTTTTCCCAGGGAATGTGCATCTTTCTGTTACTGTTCCATATTATCTCTACACCTCCGTTCTCTCTCTGACAATCTTCCTGGGCATTATGCCATGTAGTCCCAGCTCCGTTGTGGCACTCTGCTGATATAATTCTACCCATAGGTGCCTTCAGACTCTCTTGTGTTTCTCGATTTCACTGCTATCTCTTCTTTTTATTTCTAAGAACTTCTCAATGATTCTACTACATCCAAATTAGTTTCACACATGTGTGCCTGTTGCTCAGAACACCTTGTTCTTTGAGATGCTTCTCCTCTGCCTCTAGTTCTTACTTAGGATTAACTGATGTTTGCTCTTCCACCTAGAGTGGGCTATGAGGTTACCACTGTTGCAGCTGTTGTCCGTGTTAGGCTGCCGGTCCTTCCTGTCTCTGGTCCTTCCTGTCTGTAGATGGGAAACAGAGATGCAAAAAAGTTGAATTCCTTAGCACAAAGCCAGCACGGGGACCAAATCAGTGTCTACATGAAGGACATCACCCAGTGTGTCACATAGGGCCACTTGTGTTCGTTGCCTGCCCTCTGCTCAACCCTCTCCAGGCCCTTTAAACAGTAAGTACCTTGAAGGCAAACCCTGTTGTTTGTCTCTGTGTGCTTACCACCTAGACAGCTACTGAGCAGAGGGTGGGCACTCAGTAGCTATGCTTTAGTGAATGATTTGTTTGTGATAAGGGCTATTATTTGCCTTACTCTCAAGGCTGGCTTTCTTCATTCAGCTTATTTCCAGAGACAGCATTTTTTTTTAAGTGGTCATCAAAAGTAGCTCATGCTAACTGGTGAACACTCCCTTTGTGGATTGTCTGAGCCCTGATGTTGGGTATGGAGAATAATCACCTGAGACTAATCTGGAGTGAACACCCACTTTGGGGTTCTGCAAGCCAGAGGTGGGCATCAGAACACCACAGAAGCCATATCCTTATTCCCTTCTATGCATGGTCTTCACATCAGGAATTAGAAAGCTTTGAGTTTATTTCCTTCATCTGTGGCAATTTTTCTTGCAACTTTTGTGCATTAAAAAAAAAAAACTGATAAAGCCAAAGAAAACAAATCTAACCCCACCAGTATGCCACAAGTACCACCTGTCTTCACAACTTGTCTGACACCTTGGCATTTACTTGGAGAATAAAGAAGATTGAATTTTGTGTCATGTGACCCTTTAAAAGTGTGAGATGAACATTTGCATGATTCTGATTTTCGCCTTTCCTTGCAACCAGCACAGAATTGCATAACAATTTAAAACTTGTCTAGATGGTTTAGATACAGTTTTGAAAAACAGCAATTTGTGTGGGTAGCTGATTTATTTGTTTGCACTTGTTTAAATCTGCCAGGTAATGAAAATGATTACTGCTATCTACAAGAGAGGTCAAAGTGTCTTTGAGCACAGGCGTCCAGAGAGGAAATAATTATGAAGCTGTCATTGTCCCAAAGATGTTGACAGTGAAATATCTACAGCATACGTCAGTGAAAGTTTCAAACACAGAAAGAATCACTGGCCCAAAGCTGAGAACCTCACTTCTGGAAAAGCATGAGCTTAAATTTCTGTTCAGATTTCCACTCTTCCTTTACCCCCAAATTTGGAACAACTTGGTTGTTAAGAAACCTGTACTCCAGGGTCTATAATACTACTACCTGCATGTGTAACATATAATTCACTTCTTTTCTCCAGAATTTAGGCTTTGTACCTATGACTGATTCTTTCCAAAGGTTCCTTCTGACTTTTGTTCTGCCATTTGTTCATGCATGAAATTGGGGTTGCTTTGGCTTCTGCACTTTCCTCTGTATTTATCTCCCTCCTGCTAACACATCTTGCCAGTGGTGTTTTCCATTTCCGCACTCCGACTTCCCTGCACCCCAGCATCCGTCATGCCTTCTTCACTTTCTTCTGTTTAATAGTCTTCTCCTTCATGTCCTCTTGGAACCATCTTTTCTTTGGGGATAGGGGCTACTAGAAATCTCTGCTTAAGGATTCATGAGTTCTGATGGCTTAAAATACTGCCTTCCACAATGTGTTAGCTAGCTTTCAGTTACTGTGCCAAAAGACCTGAGGAGGGATTAATCTTTAAAAGGGAAAATATTTTCTTATTCTTAACACATGTTGTATCTACCAACTTCAAATGGTTATTACTTAAACAGTAGTGTTTTGTTGTTAATCAAAAGATTTTTGCAACAGATAGAAATTATCCTTATATTCTTTAGAAACATAAAGTGTTTTCCTTTGCCAGATGGTTAGAATGTCAGTGGTTTTAGAGATGATACCTGTGTTGAGTTCTCTCTCCATGTGCCTAGTGCCAGATCTGGAAGGTCCTAGATCCTTGAAAAATAATTGGTAAGTTTATAATGAAAGGACACTTTTGTTTCAACTTGATAATTGAACCATACAGATAAATCTCATTCATTTACAAAAAACAACCTTCCATAAATGAGCTAGATGGTATTCACTGATGTTGTCTCTTCGTTATCTGCGTTTGGGAGTAGTTGTCCTAGTTCCCATGTCTTTCTATGGCCTATTTGTCCTGCTTCCCACACTTGCAAGGCTCTTTGTTTCCCTATCTAATCTGATAAAGGCCCAAAAGATCATACATTGATTTGTTTAGCCCAAGAAAATCATGTCTATGACATAACAATGGGTGACCATTTTGGTGTCGAGAACTGCTGTAGGCTATCTGTAGGAACTAGTTTGCTCATAAACCATTTGCATCTTACACTGGGCAACTTACTTTAGAACTGAAGGACTATGTATTGTAGAGTCACTATTGTTTAAGAATAAAAGAGTTAGATGTCAGCAAAGGAAAAATAACAGGGTAAGGAAAGGTAGTTGCAGAACTTGAGGAGAATGGGGACCAGCAGCCAGATGGGAGACATGTAAGCACAGTCACCTATCCCATTGGCCTAGTACTTACTTCTACAATACTGACTTCATCTGTAAGCCAACACAGTGACATAAGAAAATTCTGATATGGATGATGTCCTCGGGAATTTACCATCTAATGTGGAGAATAGACCATATAAAAGGATGAGCTTTAAAAAGACATGATCAGATGAAAACCCAGGAGCCACTTTGATGGTAGGGTAACCAGGAGAAGCAGAATCCTCTTATTTCTGGAGGGCTCTAAGCCCAAATATTTCTTGAAATCATCAAGAGGCACTTCCGTATCTATGGCAACCATCAATCAATGCTTAGAACACTTCCAAGTTAAGTTTAGAATGAAATTTCATCCATCATTTGCTGACCTTTAGGCCAAGAGCCTATGTAGACTGGGACTTCAACACTTTTCACATTGTGTCTAGCAGCTAGTACCAGTTAATCAAGTCTGTCCTGTGCAGTAAAACTGCCACCCCATCAAGGGAAGTAACTACCTCGGCACCAATGAGAAAAGGTGGGAACTTTTAAAACCTACAGCCTGGTCAGCTCTTAGTGGGTAATAGCACCTAATTGATTCTGATAAACTCGAGAGAACAGGTGCAGATCAGTGTGCAAAAATTATCCTGAAAGATAGGATCACCTAGCCTGGACTATGATGGTATGTTGACATCACTTAAGTCACACTAGGATGAGAAAATCCCTAAGGAAGAAAATATTTAGCCAGACACATAAAGTTTCTCTCAAAATTGTGTCATTTTAAGTTTTCCATCACTAATCTCATAGCCCCCCACCCCCAATTTATTGCCTAATCCAGTTACCTGGTAGCGTCTTGGCATTAGCCCCTTCTACACCTCTATGGTATATTTATCCTAAGATCCAGCTTTATTTTCTATTTTTGCTATTCATGTTTTTATCTGTGCACTTTTTCTATCTCTATCACTTGAAATGTTTTAGGACGTATAGTAAGAAATTATCCCTTAACTGAAGCTCACATTTAACTAGGAAACTTACATTATTTGCTGATTCAGCCATCTTAGCCCAATAGAGATCTAATTCAATGGATGGAAAAAACAAACTCTCAGAAGCCAGATATTTATACTCTGCATTGGACTGTAGGACAAATCACTTATCAGTGTAAGTTACCAGATTCTAGAGGCAAAAGTACAGTCACTGACATAGTACCTGTATAAGATTTTTCTAATCAGTTGAACAAGAACAAATGACAAAATAGTTTGCAAAGCACTGACGAAGTTGGTGTGGGACCATGGGAAGTTTTCTCCACTGCTGACTTTAGCTCACTCCTAGCTTCAAACCTCGATAAGGATACAATTTCCCCAGGAGAGGTCAGCATGCTGAAATCCTTCTCATATTTCATAAATGTATATGTCATTGTAAAACTGGCATCCTGCCAGCATGAGAGATACTGTCAGGTTCCCTTGGAGCTCAGAATGCTATTAGCATGCATGACCTGTTTTCCAAATAGGATTTTGTGCAAAGCCGCACAAACTCGGGCTTTCTCTTTCCTATTAACCACTCACACTTGACACAGTCTTTAAATGAGCTCATTAGCTTTCATCATAGCAACCTGCCTCCTAAATCCACATTTTTAGCTGGGGATTGTAGATTTTGGCAACAGTATAAAGTCTTGTTAGGGAGTTGAAGTTCTCCTGTATCTCCTGAAGATTTCCACGAACTAGGACTAGAAACTCAACAGCCAAACCCATGACCACAGCTGAGCTGGGGAAATAGTACTGTTGCCACACTACTTAGCAAAAATCTTTCAGTTTACACAACTACTTCTGCTTGCACCACAGCCATGTGACACTGGCCAAACCCTGTCCCTGAGAGCTGGATGCCTGCACATCATATTTTCCCAGAGATGGATTCTGTGCACTCCCTCCTCACCCATTTGTCTCTGTTGACATGGCTAGTTTGTATGAATGGCCTAGTTCCCAAGTAACAGTGAAAGATAAAAATTGAATTCTCCCATATGTCATGGAGAAGCTGTACCTACAATTTTAAAGAACTTTCCATGTTTTTCATGGTGTTCCAAAGATGCTGAGCAGGAAAGATGCTGAGGATGCAAAATGATCCCCACTCTTAAAGGAGGCATGTTTTATAAACATGTTTTATAAACATGAGTATGACATGTACTAGTCAGCTTCACAAGAGAATGCCTGAGGCGATTACTTATTAAGAGAATGGGGGTTATTCATCTCACAAATTGGAGGTTCAAATCCATGATCAAACAGTTCCATTTGCTTGGGCCTCTGGCAAGGATAGCACCTCTTGGTGGGTACAGGCAATGAAACATCTACAGACATGAGCCATGAAACAGAAAGAGACTGAGAAACCCAGCTCACACAAAGCCCTTTAAAGGGAAACTCCTGGAACTTAAAAAAAACTAATAAAGCTTCTTCTCTTTAAGGTCCACAGCATCTCGCAATGGTATAGAGATTAAACCTTCCACCCATTTAATAGTTGATGTTGATTGTCAATTTGACAAGGTCAAGAATCACCAAGGAGACAAGCCTCTGACGTGTCTATGAAGGGGTTGCTAGACCAGGTTAATGGAGTGGGAAGATCTGTCTCAAATGTCTATGGCACTATTCCCTGGTCAGGGATCAAGTCTGAATTAAAAAGAGAAAGCTTACTGAGCCTAAGCACCCACCATCTCTCTGCTTCCAAAGTTCAAATAAAATGTGGCCAGATGTTTCATATTGCTATAGCCATGGCGACCTTGTCATGAAGGACAGCACCTTCAAACTGTACAATAAACACCTCCTTCCTTTAAGTTGCTCCTGTCTTATTTCTACAGCAATAAGAAAATACCTAGTATATCCATGAGCCTTTGTGGTACTACCATATTTAAGCCAGAGCTGTGTAATAAATAGTGGATGACTTTGACTCCAGTCACAACGTGCTTTATTGCTGTCTAGATGAGCCTAGATGAGTTATTCCCTCTAATGGAACACTTCTTATACAATGAAATGGGTCTCATATGATTCAGCTCCTAGACTGGCTGTGTGAAGACCAAAGGAACAACCATTCTTGAGTGAGCGTGGGTGTATATGTGTCATTTGCACCCCAATAGAACAAATACTAGTCCTCATTTTGAATGTTGTTATTACCTTTTTAAAAAATGTGTGGCCCAGGGGGTACTAGTTAGTTCATGGTTATTCTTCCACCTAGAGGGTTGAAGACCCCTTCAGCTCCTTGGGTACTTTCTCTAGCTCCTTCTTCCTTGGGAACCCTGTGTTCCATCTAATAGCTGACTGTGAGCTTCCACCTCCATGTTTGCCAGGCATTGGTATATTTTCCCCGGAGACAGCTATACCCGGGCCCTTTCAGCTCCATCTTGCTGGCATATGCTATAGTGTCTATGTTTGGTGGCTGATTGTGGGATGGATCCCTGGCAGCCACAGTCGTTGGGTCCATCCTTTGGATTCAGCTTCACACATGATCTCTTTAACTCTTTCAATGTGTGCTTTGTCCCCTGAGCTCATGTCTCTAGCTGAGGATGTCTCTAGAAGAGGATGGCCTAGTTGGCCATCAGTGGGAAGAGAGGCCCTTTGGTCATGCAGACTTTATATGCCCCAATACAGGGGAATGCCAGGGCCAAGAAGTGGGAGCGGATGGGTAGGGGAGCAGGGCCGGGAGGGGGGAGGGTATAGGGAACTTTCTGGATAACACTTGAAATGCAAATGAAGAAAATATCTAATAAAAGTTGAAAAAAAATGTGTAGCCCAGAGGTCAGGTGTACTGGCTGCTCTTTCAGAAGTCCAGGGCTCAATTCCCAGCACTCACATGGAAGCTCACTAGTGTGTGTAACTCCACTTCCAGAGGTGCTGACAGCCTCACACAGACATCTATGAAGGCAAAACACCAATGCACATAAGATACAAATAAATTTTAAAAATATTTCTCATCTTTTAGTTACAATACATATTTATTACTTTCATCTATTCTCTCTAGTGTTATCTCAGAATAAGAAAATGTTTTTTTTCTTATCATAACACTGTTGTTTTGTTTTGTTTTGTTTTTTTACTGAACATATATTTCACTGTTGGCTTTGTTATAGTTTGCTAAACACAAACATGTTTTTCTTTAACAAATAACAAATAAGTAACTCTTTTATTCTGGTTACATTGCAAGACATTTTTGTGAAATGGAGAAAAACATAAAGGTAAAAATAAAAATATATCAAAACTCTGGCGTTCAGAGACAATAAATAACCTCTACCATTGTCTTTTAGAAAGTGGTTCTTAGGTGCCACAGGAATTATGGATCTGAGACCTGGGAGTAGCCGTGTTGGACACATGGTCATCCCAGTGACTCCTGGTTGTGGAAAGCTAATAGTTTCACCTTTGTTTTCTCGAGCTTCACATCAGAGGACAGTTTCTGTGTTTCAACCTCTGTTTTACTTATTAACTTTATGTTAGGGGGCCTCAAGTTTTATATCAGCTTCATATTTCTAAGCTGGAGAAGTAGAGAATGCAAAAAAGTATTTGGCTCGGTGGAAGCTTTGCAAGAGCAAGAGAAGAGAGAGCCTCTTTCTTTCGCAGTGAAGTTTGCCAAATGATCTCTGAGAAGCTGTGATACCATTCACAGCTCTGCCAAGCTGAGTTGAAACTGCTCATCTTGGCAGACATCTAGAGTGAGCATCTAATTCCTCGGGGTTGGTATGGGTCCTTCATCAGAAATAGTTCCATAGGCAGTATTTACATAACTGTGGCGAGTGTGTGAATAAACACAGCTGTGGCATTGCCCTAAATATTTCTATTCAATGGGGAATTAAAAGAGAACTTTATCGCTGAACTACAGATAAATACAATTCATCAAGCAGTGGTCACTTCAACTGGGGAACGAAACAGGAGTTATAAAAGACTGGCCTGCTCAAAATAGCTCCCATCAGCCCTCCTGGCTTTATTGCTCCTCAACTCCCTCCTCCTCTCTTACCCCCGGTTCCAGAAATGTAGGACTCACAGTTAGCAAGGGAGTTCTCTCACTTTTTTGTATCCGGAGAAGGGAGTAGAGGGTGTGCTTACTGGCTAAGTGGAGCCCTACTATGGGCCAACATTTTACCAAGACTGTGTTTGTTGTTGTTACTAACAGGTTCCATTTTCTTTTTATGTGAGAGGATTGGATGTTAGTGGAAATTGGCCTTTTTTTTTTTTTTAATAAAATTTTTTAGTCCAAGTGTGCTGTCATGGATGCAGGATAGACACAGCTCTAACTGACCTATCTTGGGCCTCTCTTTGAGCTGCCATAGATTTTAAACTTTAGAATAGCCCTGATCCCACGATGTGAAGGAAGATGATTGTGCATTATAATCAAGTATCACTTGGTAGCTGGAAATGATAGAAACTGATCCACCTCACGTTTCAGAATCTGGAGACCTAACATCAGTGTGTTGACAGGGTGGGATCCTTCTGGAGGACAGAATGGAGAAGCCATAA
Organism: Mus minutoides; assembly: GCA_902729485.2. Lineage (NCBI taxonomy): Eukaryota > Metazoa > Chordata > Mammalia > Rodentia > Muridae > Mus > Mus minutoides. Next base: position 73,755 of record LR753593.1, on the reverse strand, counting down.
CATACCCAACTCCTAGCTTTATGTGGAAACCTGAAGAGCTTGCCCCATTGCTGCATCTCTCCATCGTCTTCTTAGATGTTCATCTCGAGTGCACTTGTACTTGCAAGTCTACATATGCCATAATGTAGAGGCTAGAGAACAACATTCAGAAGTTCATGCTCTCCTTCAATCACAGAGTCCAGGGATTGAACTCAGGTTGCCAGGCTTGGTGGCAAGTACGTTTACCCACTGAACCGCTCACTGCTCCTCTTCTGTATCTTACAGTGATATTAGGCCCACCCACTTCAGTCCAGTGGGTAGATTAGTAGGATTAAAAAAAAATATCTCTTACCTTGCCTGAACTATATCTACAAGGATTCCATCCCCCCCAAAAAAAATCAGTCTAAGGTTCTATTTGGACTTGAATTTTGGGGACACACTGATGAACACAGTACAGGTGATAAGTTCTTTGGAAACACTGACCAAGGAGCTCACTTGTTTTGATAGCACCTAGCACATGCTAAATACGTTGTAAGTGTGCTGGAATTAAAGGATATTTTTGATCTTAGCCATTCTGACTAGTGTAAGGTTGCATTTCCCTGATGATTAAGGATGTTGAACATTTTTTCAGGTGCTTCTCAGCCATTCAATATTCCTCAGTTGAGAATTCGTTGTTTAGCTCTGTGCCCCATTTTTAATGGGGTTATTTGATTTTCTGGAGCCCATCTTCTTGAAAATATATATATATATATATATATATATATATATATATATATATATATATGAATGATATTAGTCCCCTATCTGATTTAGGATTGGTAAAGATCCTTTCCCAAACTGTTGGTGGCCTTTTTGTCTTATTGACAGTGTCTTTTGCCTTACAGAAGCTTTGCAATTTTATGAGGTCTCATTTGTCAATTCTTGATCTTACAGCACAAGCCATTGCTGTTCTATTCAGGAATTTTTCCCCTGTGCCCATATCTTCAAGGGTTTTCCCCACTTTCTCCTCTAGAAGTTTCAGTGTCTCTGGTTTTATGTGGAGTTCTTTGATCCACTTAGACTTGAGCTTAGTACAAAGAGATAAGAATGGATCAATTCACATTCTTCTACATAATAACCGCCAGTTGTGCCAGCAGAATTTGTTGAAAATGCTGTCTTTTTTCCACTGGATGGTTTTAGCTCCCTTGTCAAAGATCAAGTGACCATAGGTGTGTGGGTTCATTTCTGGGTCTTCAATTCTATTCCATTGGTCTACCTGTCTGTCGCTATACCAGTACCATGCAGTTTTTATTACAACTGCTCTGTAGTACAGCTTTTGGTCAGGCATGGAGATTCCACCAGAGATTCTTTTATCATTGAGAAGAGTTTTTGCTATTCTAGGTTTTTTATTATTCCAGATGAATTTGCAAATTGCTCTTTCTAATTCATTGAAGAATTGAGTTGGAATTTTGATGAGGATTGCATTGAATCTGTAGATTGCTTTCGGCAAGATAGCCATTTTTACTATATTGATTCTGCCTATCCATGAGCATGGGAGATCTTTCCATCTGCTGAGATCTTCTTTGATTTCTTTCTTCAGAGACTTGAAGTTCTTATCACACAGATCTTTCACTTCCTTAGTTAGAGTTACACCAATTAAATGAATTTATGAAATTCCTAGGCAAATGGATGGATCTGGAGGGTATCATCCTGAGTGAGGTAACCCAATCACAAAAGAACTCACATGATATGCACTCACTGATAAGTGAATATTAGCCCAGAAAGTTAGAATACCCAAGATACAATTTGCAAAACACATGAAACTCCAGAAGAAAGAAAACCAAAGTGTGGACACTTTGCCTCTTCATAGAAGTGGGAACTAAACACCCTTGGAAGGAGTTACAGAGACAAAGTTTGGAGATGAGATGAAAGGATGGACCATCCAGAGACTGCCATTCTATAATCAGCCACCAAGTTGCATATGCAACAAGATTTTGCTGAAAGGACCCTGATATAGCTGTCTGTTGTGAGGCTAGGCCAGTGCCTGGCAAACACAGAAGTGGATGCTCACAGTCAGCTATTGGGCCCCCAGTGGAGGAGCTGAAGAAAGTACCCAAGGAGCTGAAGGGGTCTGCAACTCTATAGGTGGAACAACAATATGAACTAACCAGTACTCCCAGAGCTCATCTCTCTAGCTGCATATGTAGCAGAAGATGGCCTAGTTGGCCATCATTGGGAAGAGAGGCCCCTTGGCCTTGCAAACTTTATATACCCTAGTACAGGGGAACACCAGGGCCAAGAAGTGGGAGTGGGTAGATAGGAAAGCAGGGCGGGGGGGAGGGTATAGGGGACTTTCAGGATAGCATTTAAAATGTAAATGAAGAAAATACCTAATAAAAATTGAAAAAAATAAAACAAAGGATATTTTCTTTTGCGTTTGTCCAACATAGACATACACACACATACACACACATATACACACACAAACACACCCTAAATAAATGCAATTTTAAATTTTTAGTCAGGTAGAGAAAGAGAACACAAATGTCACTATATAAAGAAAATACAAGTGTCTTATATTTACTAACAAAGTTTCTTTTTCTACTTACTAAGTTAGGAAACTTAAATATTGACAGTGTAAACAACAATGGTTAATGTCAGGATTTATCAGTCAAAAAGTGTTACCCAAATCTCCTTGTGAGGAAGACTTATAGTCATTATCATCCGAGTCACCACTTTCATCATAATTGCCAGCAGTGCTGTTGTATAGAGGATGAAGACTTTTAAGGCTTATAGAAATTAATTCTCTCATTTGTCATCACAGTACAAGTGGGGTTTCCAGTTGTATTTCACAGTAACCTAGCTTGAACTGGCTAAAGGAAGGAAAGCGGGCATAGCAGAAGAGACACTGGAAGTACCAGCTCTGAGTGGACCTGGTCTCAGCCCTGCCTTGTTCTGCCCAACTGCCCTCCGACTGGCAAGATAACCAACGTCAGATCTGTGATTACAGCTGACTCAGCTCAGCTACACTCTGCCTCCCGTTTTCTGACCCAGAGAAACTGTGGGATGATAATAAGTGTTTGGACTTTCAGCCACATGGTTTTGAGGGATCTTGTTTCTTAGCAGTAGATAACCGTCATGCTCACCTGTCTTCCACTGGCTTGTCCTGAATACCACCTGTAGATGCTCTCTCTCTCTCTCTCTCTCTCTCTCTCTCTCTCTCTCTCTCTCTCTCTCTCTCTCTCTCTCGTATTGAAAGAAGATGTTTTTCTTATATAATTTATCTTGATTACAGTTTTCCTCTACTCCAGTTCCTTCCCATCTAGATCAAAACCCTTTCTGCCTACCATTAGAAAACAAACAGGCTTCTAAAAGATTACAAGGTGATAAATAACATAATATAACATAACATAACATAACATAACATAACATAACATAACATAACATAACATAACATAACATAGCATAACAATAGTCTCTGGTTCTTGGTCACCCAAGCAGTGTTAGGAATAGGCCTTAAGTCAAATCAGATATTGCTTGGTTACTACCATAACCTTCATGTCAACATTGGCCTAGAGTATCTTGCGAGCAGGACAGCATTGTAGATAAAGGTTTTGTGTTGGTTTTGTGCTATGTTTCTTTTTTGGTAGCCTGTAGAGTACTTTCTTGCACCTTCCTGTACTAAAGACGAGAACATAGTAAGAAGGGCTGTATGTAGGCACCAGTTCTTGACTTCTCCATGTTCAGTGAGTTGTGTAGGTGTTGTCTTAAGCAATGGGAACTTGCTGTTAATTTGTGGAGAGCAACCTATAGTCTTGGCAGAAGCCTGGGTTATTTGGGATTCCCATGGGATACCCTTGGCAAATAACTCAATTAGGTATAACCTAATCCCAATACTAGACACTTCTTTTGATGACAAGAAATGTTAAGTTAGAACTGAGTGATTCCGTTATTTGGCAATTTTGTTAAGATTCCTTTCATATAGGGATATATTTTAGGACGCTTCTACTCTATTATTTTCATTCTATCCTTCAAATGGCTCTTAATTTTAACTATCTCTCATCACCACCCCGAGCACACCTAGTCTTGTCTATAGGTACTTAAAAGGCTGGCTTAGTGGGGATACTCTTTATCCAATCTATACAATTCATGAACATTTTAAAGCATATGCCTAGGCTTTGACTACTGGAGAGTTTTACTTGATAAGTCTTGGATAAGTTCCAAGCACCTGTATTTAAGTAAATGATGTTTTAAAAGAAATATACTCCAGGTTTCTGAGGGACCCTTCCATTGAGACCCTCTTCAATTGTCTTTGATTATAAAAGGTCCAAGTTCCTCCTCTGCTCTGGGCCATCTGTTCCCCTTCTTTAGGAATTAATCGAATATTTCAACTCACCATTCAGTAACTTGCTTACCTCAGCCACTGGGAAGTCTGACAGCAGCTATACTGAGACTCTTATGAGCCTACACAGTGGCTTTTCTACAACCAGAATCACACATCTAGTTTGCCTGCCAGGTTGCTGGCACCTGTCCCCAGAATTCCTAAATAGTACTGAGAAGGGAACTAAATAGTTAATGTATATTTCTAGTAACTTCCAAGTAAGGTGGTGCTGCTGGGCTTGGCCACACTTTGAGAGCCATTGAGGAAAAAAATGGGACTCGATATTTAAACTTTGCCTCAGAAACACTCTAAGATTGATTCTCTGTCTCTGTCTCTCTCTGTGTGTGTGTCTCTCTCTCTCTCTCTGTCTCCCTCCCTCTCTCTTCCTCTCTCTTGCTTTATCTCTCTCTCCCTGCCTCCCTTCCTCCTCTCCCTTTCTCCATCCCTCTCTATCTCCCTCTCTTATTACCTCCTTTCCCCCCTCTGTCTGTCTCTTTATCTTCCTCTGTCTCTCTCTGTCTCTCTCTGTGTGTGTCTCTCTGTGTCTGTGTCTGTCTGTCTGTCTTTCTGTCTGTCTGTCTCTCTCTCTCCTCTCCCTTTCTCCATCCCTCTCTATCTCCCTCTCTTATTACTTCCTTTCCCTCCCCTCTGTCTGTCTCTGTCTCTCTGTGTGTCTCTCTGTCTCTCTGTCTCTGTCTCTCTCCTCTTTCCTCTCTACCCTCCATACCCATACACACACTGTTCAAATAACCCCATTATTTACAGGTCAGGAAAGACTGTCAGAGGCAGGTGGTGGCACAGGCCAGTCAACTCAGGTACCTGGAAGGCAAAGAAAAGATCACACATTCAAGGCTTTCCTGATCTACAGGATGAGTTTAATGCTTGAATGAGTTTGAGACCTAAATGTTGTAAGCCAGTTCTAAGCCAGCCTAGACAATTTAAAGAGATTCTGTCTCAAAAAAAAAAAAAAGATTTTTTAAGGGCTGAGGACCATGTTTAATTGGAGAGTGTGTACCTAGCAAACATAAGCTTGTGTTTAATCCCAAGCATCAGGAAGGAAATACAAATAACGTAGCTTCACAATTATTGTACTCTAATGGTGATTACAGAAAGTCCAAGAGTAGATATTTTGGTGGATAGTTACTGGAGACAGAGGACAGATATTTTGGTCACTGGAGACAGAGGACAGCAAGGACTTCTGGGATGCCTTCATTTTCCTATTGCTTGATCCAGTTTGAAATTGCATGCATATATCCACTTTCCAGAACACATTCAAAGGCTGGACATGTGGTCCACATCTGTAATCCCAACATTTAGGATGCTGAAAAGAAAGATTGCAAGTTCAAACGTTAACATAGCAAGACTCTGTGTCCAGAGAGGGAGAGGGAGGGAAAGGGAGAGAAAAGAAAAATCAGTTTGTATCAGTATAATCAGTGTATTTTTCTGAGATTTATGGTTCTTAAACTTTATTTAAATTTACTAATATCGATAAAGGCTGTCAAAATCCAAAGGAAAGAGCCTTGTCTCCAGAGGACAAGTCTGCCTTCTCCTAGAGACATTCTGGCAACACACTAAGCAAAACTCTGTGTGTGTGTGTGTGTGTGTGTGTGAGAGAGAGAGAGAGAGAGAGAGAGAGAGAGAGAGAGAGAGAGAGAGAGAGAGAGAGAAGAGAGAGAGAGAGAGAGAGGTGGCTTCCCAATCTCTTACTTTAAAATAACAGCATCGAGATATTCAAAAGAAAACACTGTTGATGAAGTACTTCCGTGTTTTAACTTTCTAGAACAATAAATAGTGATAGAAGTTAAGAGACAGGTCAAGAGTATTCTTTAATGTGTTTCTAGAATCCCAAGCCTGCCCTTGATATCCTGTGTCTTCTTTGGAAAGTCCCTAAGAGGCATAGCATTGTTTTTCTCCTAGGTTGGGACAGATGTCAATGCTAGAGTCCCCTGACTCTTCACATAAAACCTTCCGGCTGTTTTGGCTTGTTTTCAAACTTCTTACAAAGAATGCTAATTGTTGCTCAAACTCCTTAGAGACGGCCCACTTTCCAAATCACTTTTTTTTCTACAGTTCAGATTTCTGAGTTAAATGATTTTCTCCAAAGGTCAGTTTCAAATGTTAATGGGACCGGGTTGCCTTGAGATGTATAATGTTCATGTGATCTGAAAAAAATAGTTATCTTCTAAGGCAGGAGCTAAACATGGCATTATTGGATGCATCCAGGTGATGAATTCCAGTCTTCAGACTTCTACAGAAGAGAGCAGTTGCCTCCCTCTTAGATGCAACCTAATCTAAACCAGAGGTGTTGTAATCTGTTTTTAATCATAGGTTCACATGCATTTGAATCCCAGAATTACCATCTGTGTAGCTTTGGATAAATTATTTCCCTGCCCATACAGACTTCAATTTTCAATAATGTTAAACCAGTTAATGATGGAAGTCATAGGATTATTGAGAACATCCTACTATTATTATATTAAAGGATTACAAACTTTACCTGGAATGTAGTAAATTTTTAGTGGACTGTGGTGTGATTATTAAGCAGTGAGAGGAAATTGATACATGGATATTTTAATTCTGTTTGAGGTTCCCAATACCAACATCAGTGAATAGAGATAAATATTTTCCCTGCAATAGAAAATAACTATACTAAAAAGTACAGAGCCGGTAAACGAATGGCAATCTGGCATGGCAGTAAGAAGGTTGCTGGGAAATCATTGTGGTGATTGAATAGTGGTTTACAAAGGATTACAGTGGCCTTTACACAAATCTACACAGGATAAAACTGCATAGGCATATAAACTGTGCCGATGCCAGTGTCCTTGTTTTGTTACTAAAGTGTAGTATATAAAAGCAGTGAAGCTGGGTGGGGCAGGACAGATCATTCTGTACTGCTTGTACACATCCATATCAACCTGTAATTTCCTCACGATAACAAATTAAAAGCAAACATTACCCATCTCAGTCACTGTTCCGTTGCTGTGAAGAGACACCATGATCAAGGCGATGCTTATAAAAGAAAGCATGTAATTACGGGCTTGCTTACAGTTTCAGAGTCTCAGTCCATTATCATCGTAGCAAGAAGTATGGTTCTGGAACAATAGCAGAGAGCTATATCCTGTTCTGCAGGCCTCAAGAGTGACAGAGAGAACCTGACATAAGCCCTTGAAACCTCAAAGCTTCACCCCCACCACCACCACCAGTAATACATTCCCTCAACAAGACCATGTCTCCTAATATTTCTAACTCTATCAGAATTCTAGTCTCTGGTGACAAAGCATTCAAATATCTGAGCCTATAGGAGCCATTCTTATGCAAACCACCATATGCCACTCACTGACCCCTATAGGCTTGTAGCCATATCATAATTCCAAAGTACATTCAGTCCTACTTCAAAAGCCCCCCATAGTCTATCACAGTCACAATACTGTTTAAACAGCCAAAGTTCAAAGTCTCTTGTGAGACTCGTGGGCTCTCTTCATTATAACCCCCTATAGAATCAAAACCAAAACCAGAACACCTACTTCCAATGCCCTATGGCACAGAATATATATATTTGCATTCCAAAAGAGAAGAAAGGGAAGCACAGTGAGGAAATTCTGGGCCAAAGCAAGACCAAAAACTAGCTGACAAAACTCCAAATTCTTCATTTCCATGTTTACTATCAAAAGGTTCTTCAGGTCTTCCAGTCTTTTCAGCTTCACTGGCTGCAACAAACTCCTCTGTTCCATAGCTGGCTGGGGTGCATGTTCCATAGCTGGCTGGGGTGCAGCTCTCCTTGGCAGGTATTCCACAGTCCTGGCATGTCCAGCGTCTTAGGGTCTCCAACACAATCTGGGCTCCCCTTCATAGCTTCACACAATGGCCTCTCTGGGCCTCCATGCAGTGACACCCCTGACATATGACTGGTCTTGGCAGCTTTTTTTTTTTATCTGAGGAGAGAGATTTCACAACCCTTTTCTTGTATCCTTCACTCTAAAGCCAGAACCGTGTTGCCAATGCTGCCAAGTTCTGCTGCTTCATGGAACTGGGACTTGGCTCACTGTTTTTGTTTTTTTGGGTTTTTTTGTATTTATTTATTTATTTTACACTCCAAATTTTATTTCCCCCTCTGCTCCTGTCCACCCTGCAACTGTTCCACATACCTTATCTCATCCCCACATCCCTGTCTCCACCAAGATATCCCTACCCCCCTCCAACCCCCACCCAATCAGACCTTTAAACTCCCTGGGGACTCCAGTCTCTTGAGGGTTAGGTGCATTATCTCTGAATGAACACAGACATGGTAGTTCTCTACTGTATATGTGTTGGGGGCCTCATATCAGCTAATGTATGCTGCCTGTTTTGTGGTCCAGTGTTTGAGAGATCTCAGAGGTTCAGGTTAATTGAGACTGCTGGACCTCCTACAGGATCACCATTCTCCTCAGCTTCCTTCAGCCTTCCCTAATTCAACAACGGGGGTAGACTGCTTTTGTCCATTGGTTGGGTGCAAATATCTGCATTTGACTCTTTCAGATGTTTGTTGGGTCTTCCGGAGTGTGGCCATGCTAGGTCCCTTTTTGTGAGCACTCCATGGCTTCATTCATAGTGTCAGGCCTTGGGAACTCCCCTTGAGCTGGATCCAACTTTGGGCCTGTCGCTGGACCTTCTTTTCCTGAGGCTTCTCTCCATTTCCATCCCTGCAGTTCTTTCAGACAGAAACAATTATGGGTCAGAGTTGTGACTGTGGGATGGCAACTCCATCCCTCACTTGATGCCCTGTCTTCCTGCTGGAGGTGGGCTCTGTATATTCCCTCTCCCTACTGTTGGGCATTTCATCTAAGGTTTCTCCCTTTGAGTCCTGAGAGTCTCTCACCTCCCAGGTCTCCGGTAAATTCTGGAGGGTACCCCCATCCTCCTACCTTTTGAGGTTACCTGTTTCCATTCTTTCTGCTGGCCCTCAGGGCTTCAGTCCTTTTCTGTCACCAATGACACAGATCAGGTTACCTTTCCCCCCACCCCACCCCAGTCCACTTTCCCTCTCAGGTCCCTCCCTCCCTCCCCACTTGTGATTGCTTTCTTCTCCCTCCCAAGTGGGACTGAGGAGTCCTCACTTGGGCCCTTCAGCTTGTTGACCTTTTTGAGTTGGCCCACTCTTTCAATTACATTTGCATCAGCTCTCTGTTTTTGATGGTTTCCTTCACTGCTTAAGATTTTCCTTAATTCCTTTCTACAAGTTGAATCTGGGTGGGGTCTTGCCCTGATATTATAGCTCCCTTTATTCTACTTAGTTATCAGGTTATACTTTTAAACTTTTATCTCTTTGAGCATTGAACTTAGCTCCATTATACTTCCTAGTGCTTCTTTTCACTTCAAACGATATGTTTTGTATTTCTTTTTCTCCAGCTTGACCCTTTTCATTATAGATACGCATAAGTCTGATCACTAATAATCAAGCAACAAAGTTAATACTAGACTGTCTTGAAATCTCCTCTACCAATGTCATTAAGCTGAAACTCTTCTTTTTAGCCTCAGGCAGATCCTTGGACAATGGCAGAAAGTATCTACATTCTTTGCCAGAAATATCATAAGAATGGTCTCTAGGATGCTTACTAATATTCTTTCCCTCTGAAACCGCTGATCAGAGCCATCATAATTTACATTGTTCTCAGAACCTCTGCCTGTTAAACTCTGCTTAAAGTGTTCAGCTGCTTCCATAATCCAAAGTCCACATTGTGCCAAGGAGTAGCATGGCCACGCCTGGCAGCAGTACCTCATCTACTCTCTGGCTTTTGAAGCATCAAAGCTTCACAGCCACTTCTGCCGCCCAGGAGCACACTTCCTTCTCATCCTTCTAATCCTACCAAAGAACTCCTGTCCCTACTGACTACGCACTTGAATATAAGAATCTATGGGGGTCATTCATATTCAAACCACTGCAGACCCTGTCTAAAACATTCCACTATTAAGATACTCACTCTTTACAGAGATCATGTGTGAAGCTGAATCCAAAGGATGGACCCAATGACTGCGGCTGCCAGGGATCCATCCCACAATCAGCCACCAAACATAGACACTATAGCATATGCCAGCAAGATAGTGCTGAAAGGGCCCGGATATAGCTGTCTCGGGGGAAACTATACCAATGCCTGGCAAACATGGAGGTGGAAGCTCACAGTC
>LR753593.1:13753-63157 GCA_902729485.2 Mus minutoides | reverse complement strand
AGGTATAGGGAACTTTCTGGATAACACTTGAAATGTAAATGAAGAAAATATCTAATAAAAGTTGGAAAAAAAAAGATACTCACTCTTAAACAGATCATTTCATTACACCTCTAGTGGTCCAACTTCAACTCTGGCATAAGCTTTGGTGTTCTGTATTAACTGTGAGATACATATACGTGATTCAGTCATACTCAAGTGTGCCACAGATAAGGTTTCTAAAGAGTAAAGGCTTGACAACTGGAGAGTAGTGGTACACACCTACAATCCTAGCACTTGAAAAGGCAAGAGCAGGTGGTAGAATTAACTGTTCAAGATCTTCCCTCAGTTACATAGAATTTGGGAGGTCAGTATTAGCTACATGAGACCCTGTCTCAGAAGAGAAAGAAAATCAAAGAATATGAAATTTAGATCATTTTTTTAATTTTAAAATATCTTCATTGACTAACAGTGGGAAACAGGGTTAAGAATGTGGCTAGTTACTGTGGACGGCAGGAATGGTATGGAGGTGATACCAAAATCCTCTGTGCAACTGAATTAATATGATCTCAGAATAAGCTGCATCACAGGAAAATGAGATATCCTTAATCTGGGGGTGGGGGGTTGGTGGTTGTGATGATGTTGTTACACTGTGTTCCAAAGGCACAGACAAAGAGCCTGGGCAATTGAGGATTGAATAAATGAGCCCATGAATGATGGAATAGTGGAACCATAAAGGTAAATGTCCAGAATAAACATTGTGTTTGCTTTAGAAAGGTTGGCTGTGATGAGCAAAAACTACCAGGTCATCCTGCAACTCCTCTGTTTGCCTCCCTAGGCAGCTAGAAATTCATTCGCCAGATGCTAAGCACACAGTGATTCTGAGAAGTAAGGACTCTGCCACTGCCCAAGCCTGGTTCAGTGCCATTCATTCCAACGCTGGTGACTTGCTGACCCGTGTGGTTGCTGACATCAGGGAGCAGCTGGGGAAGACAGGCATTGCTGGCAGTCGTGAGATCAGGCATCTTGGCTGGCTTGCAGAAAAGGTAAGAGAAAGTCTCCCTATCGATTGCCCATAGGTTCCTCCACTGAAATTCACTCATTTCATAGGCTGCTTCTCTTCGTATGGCTAATTGGATTTCTTATCCATCACAGAAGATCTCATAATATTGCAGTATGTGGGGAATTTGTGTTAATCAACATTCATTTCCTAGCATGCTTTCAAATATGTGGCAAATTACACATGATCCCTAACTGCTCAATGGACAAATGAAGGGGCTAATGAATATTTTGATTTCTGTTGTGTTCTCTAGTACAGCATCTAGGAGGAAGGTTAGTGAAATGGTTGCTCAGAATGCATTTATGAAGATGTTAATGAACCTGCTCATTAATTAACTAGATCCTTTAGGAATCATATGTTTACAAATGACAGCAATGATATTAATAATGAGGTTTATTGAGCAACTACTTTGTGCTGATTCATTACCACCTTATCTTTTACTTGTACTCTTAAACAAGTAGGTTTTAAATGTCATTCTTAATGAGCATCGATTTTGTATGGGATACAGGTTTAGGCAAAAGTGGCAAGATTTGTATTTAAAATGAATGCATGGCAGCATTGGAATAGTAAGCATCTTAAAAATTAGTTATTAGATATATTTCTCATACAAAATTATGGATTTCATAAAGGCATATATATATAAAAATCTTATCTATACTCCTTGTTTCTTTTTTCCCTTAGGCCAGCCCTCTTCCTTTTCCTAGATCATCCCCATTTCTGCTTTTACATGTGTATGTAAGAAGTCATACATGTGTTTGACAATAGGGACAAGATGAAAATTTAACAAAGGGTTGCAACTGCAGAAGCTTAAATTTATGCTATAAATATAATTCATAATGTCATAGCTTAGACATTTTAACAAATCAGGCAATTAAATAAGGATCTCTGAGGCAAAGATGGGCAAATGTGGATTGTGTCCCTGTTTGGCCTTTATATAAATGATGGATTAAAAAATTGTTCTTTCACATGATGATGATGATGATGATGATGATGATGATGATGATGATGATGATGGGGGTCGAGTGGGGTGGGGTGGGGTGGTGGTGATGATGATGATGAAGACAACTGTGTCTCACGGAGGACAGCTGCCATGGAAATTTTTTGTATAGAACATTTAGACCATTACTCAGATTTCCTTTCCCAAAGCATGTGCTATGTTGGGGATTGTTCTTACATCTGATTGCTGTCCCTTGAGCCTGCAGTACTTCTAGTGTTTCTGAACACTGGGCTTTGAGACAGTTTGACCTCCCCATGACTCCCCTACTAATAGATGGTAAATAGGAATGGAGATGGTGCATTCACATTTTTCCTGCCAATGAATCCTGTTATCTGAGAAGGCCCAGTCAATTGGCACTTAGACAGGACACCTGAATAAACCATTCGGCTGTTTCCCACCATGGTTCTTGGTGGGCACCTGTTCACACATGGGTCTGGGCCACACATTCAGTGAAGAGTAGGTTGTTTGGTTTGAGGTTGTCCTATCTCTCAGATGTCAGAGAACTAAAGGGCAGAGGAGATGTTAAGGACTTCAATATCATAAGACCTTGGAAACTCCACATAGGGATTTCTGTGGTCTTGATATAAATGTACATGTTTTTAGTTGGTGTTCGTACTGAAAATCATACAAGAAACGTGCACAGTTGGCATTTGCAACGTCACAATTGCTAACAGTGGTTACCATTTACTTTCTCTGGTGTGTTTCTTTGTGGGGGAGACCTATTATTGAGCAAGCTTGCAGTTTCAAATGACAGAAGTTCAACTCTGCTTGACCACAGGGGTTTGTGCAGGCCGTGTTCCAGGATAAGCGTCTAGTGTGCCCGGGATGGACTTAATGATATTAGTCACACCTTTCCACTTCTTTGTGTTTCTGTCTCCTTTGATGATTTATTCTCAAAGAACTCATCTCTGCATGACCTGAACATTTCATGCTCATTTTCTTACTCTTGGCTGTCTCTAAGTTGAAGCCTCTATTCTCTACTCCTTTCAACAAAGGCCCTAATATTAAATCTAATTGGATTGATTGTCTTGGGTCATATTTAGAGCTCCAGTTGTGCTGAGGTCAGGATAAACCAAGTCATGTCCATTGAAAAATAAAGAAAGGTAGTTTTCTTTCAGGAAGCATAGGGGGAGGTCTATATGAGAGTCTTCCTATATAGCCCAAGCAAGTATACAATGGCTCAGCCTTCTAAGAGCTGATATGACACATGTGTGTCACCAGAAAGGTACAAATTTTTCTTTGGAGAGAGTATAATCATGATTGCTCTGATTTTTTGAGGCCATGTAGCCCAATCTGATGTTGAATTAATTGTGTAGCTAAGGATCTCCAAAACTTCTAATCTTCATAGGTCATGATGCCTGGCTTATGTGGTGCTGGGTATCAAATACAGGGTTCTGTATATAGTAGGTAAGCACTCTACCAACTAAGCTTAAGCCCCAAAGGGGCATTTTTTCTTTTTAATGGAAAAACTTAGAATAATAAAGTGTATATAGATACAGTAGAGATGGGAACAGCAAACACTCTTTATAGAAGGACAAAAATAGGGGCCTATTGGGATGGAATGGGTCTTCAATTGGCTAAGGCCCTGCGTTAATGTGAATGGTCCTAGGAGAGGAAATGGAACAAATCTTCAGTGTCCTAGCAGAGAGAAATTGGAATTCAAATTAATGACTAAAGGGATTTAAAGCAGAGGTAGTTGATGCCATGTAGTTAAGATGCAAGAAACACATAAAGAGGTTCTTGAGAATAGACACAAGATGCTGTGCTATCCTTTGACCTGAAAGGGCTTGGGCAGGAGCAGGAACTGAAGCCATCAAGCATCATGGCTGTAGATAAAGGCTTGTTACTCCCAAACATAGTCTTTAGTAAAGAAAGCCAGCTCCTGCTAACCCCTATTTACTGGCATTATATCCTTATTTCACAATGAATGAGGCTGACCTGGAGCAAGAGGCAAAGGATGAGTACTGGTGACGTTTGCTGATGTATGTGAGCATCCCAGGACTCACGGAAGGATGTGAAGAGGCACAAATTGGATCTGGCATGTATGTGGGTTCTGGCAAGCACATACATCTTCCAAGCCTATATTCATAGGCACATGTACCCTTCTGTCACATGGACGTATAACACACATATACACATGTGTGCACACCCATGCACACATACATACATATCATTCAGTGCTATTCATGCACCCTCCCCTCAAGACCAGTCTAAACAAGCTTGTTCGTTGAATGCCACACTCTTTTCTTCAACCATCCCTCTCAATCTCTTCAACCCTAATTTGTATTTAAAATCATTATTGTTCACATAGTTGAAAAGTATCAGTCCTAGTGATACTAGCTATGTTTCCAGAGGGTCCATTATTTTTACTTAAAAACTGAGTTATGCCTTTGGCTTATCCCAGTCATCCATAGGCCATTATTAGGTGTTCCCATGGAGCAGTAATAAGAGCATATAAAAAGCTCCTTCTGTTCTGGGAATACCATTATTCTTACAATATAATTTCAAATAATTATTGCAGATGTCTCCTTGAGTGTGTGCTTCAGTGTATTTATAAGAGCAATAATGACTTATCATGGACAATTATTATAAGCAAGAATATCCTTTATTGCTTTTAACTCTAAATTTCTCAAAAAAATTACCATACATCAAGCCCAAGGGAACAAATCCAAACAAGGTTTATTTTTGAATAGATGTTTAATACAAAATTCTAGTGGAGATTCATATGGATGGCTTTTAGCCAAATATAATGAATGGCAAATCCTTAATACTGTGCCTTTCTTATCACAAATATCAAAATTTCCTTGGTATTTGTAAAGATATAAAATGTGATCCTATATATATCCAGCTGCAATTTACCTTAAATTGGTGTCCTTTGTCTTTCCCTATACTGTTAAGCTTTGATTTGGGGATGAATAATAGGAGATCCATGACAGGACTATGCAAATCATATTTAATCCCAAAGTTTTACAAGGAAGGCTTATCTGAGCATAATGTGAAGCGGCCTCAATTTCCTTTGTAAAATCCTGTTCCATGCAAATCCCAAGACCTCCTTGACTCTACACGGGAAGAAAACTAAATACTAACACTCTTCTCTCCTTGAGACAGTTGAGGAAGTCACAAGATGGCTCTTTAAAAACAATGAGATCTCCAACAACTGGAGAGCTCACTGTACTGCCAGAGAGGATAAGAAGAAAAGAGTGTGGTGTCGGTATACAATAGTTCAGCTTGTGGGGAGCAGGCAAAGAGAGGAGGACACACCAGAGACAGTTCTGAAGGTTCTGCCATGCATGAATAGCATTGACTTAAAGAAACGTTTTGTTTGTTTGTTTTTGTTGTTGTTGTTGTTGTTGTTGTTTTGGTGTGTGTGTGTGTGTGTGTGTGTGTGTGTGTGTGTGTGTGTGTGTGTTATGTAGACATGTCAGAAGGGTACTCACGCCTATGAATGCTTGTCGAGGGCAGGGAAGAACATCAAATGATCTGCTCTATCATTTCCATCCTTAAAACAGAGTCTCTCATTGACCTGGGGCCAGGCTAGTGGCCAGTGAGCCCTGACCATCATCTTGTCTCCAGCCCTCACAGCTCTCAGAGTTCCTGGGGTACACATGGCTACATCTGGCCTTTAATGTGCATGCTGAGATGCCCACTCAGGTACTTATATATGCACAGCAAACTTTCTTACCTATTCAGCCATCCCTTAAGCCTTTTGTGGAAGATATAGATAGTTACAAAATGATCTCAGTCGGATTGGTAAACAGGAGAAAGCGTCTACATGCAAAAACAGAGATAAAAGAACTCCAAGCTGATCTAATCCAACCTCTTGTTCTTAACAAAGAGGAAATGCAGACTCCAGAATGGAAGGTATTTTTTATCTAAAGTCAAACTCAAAATTCGTGCATAGAAATCATGACACAGTGGGACAACACTAGAGTAAAAATATTTTTTGATTTAGTCTTTTTAAGTTTAATTTTTATTAGATATTTTCATTATTTACATTTCACATGTTATCCCCTTTCCTAGTTTCTCCTCCAAAAACCCCCTATCCCTTCTCGCCTCCCCCTGCTCACCAACACACCCACTCCCTCTTCCTGGCCCTGGCAGTCCCCAATACTGGGGCATAGAACCTTCAATGTACTGAGGACCTCTCCTTCCATTGATGACCAACTAGTCCATGCTCTGCTACATAGGCAGCATGAATCCCACCATGTGTTTTCATCAGTTGGCGGTTTAGTCCTAGGGAACACTGGAGATAACTGGTTAGTTCATATTGTTGTTCTTCCTATGGGGCTGCAAACCCTTTTAGCTCCTTGGGTCCTTTCTCCTGCTCCTTCTTTGGGGATGACTGTGAGCATCCACTTCTGTATTTGTCAGGCACTGGCAGAGCCTATCAGGAGAGAGCTATATCAGTCTTCTGTGAGCAAACTTCTGTTGGCATCCACAATAGTGTCTGGTTTTGGTGGTTGTCAATGGGATGGATCCCCAGGTGGGGCAGTCTCTGGATGGGCATGGTCTCTGCTCCATATTTTGTCTCTGTAACTCCTTCCATGGGTATTTTGTTCCCTCTTCTAAGAAGGACCAAAATATCTATACTTTGGTCTTCCTTCTTGAATTTCATATGTTTTGCGATTATATCTTGGTTATTCCAAGTTTCTGGGCTGATATCAACTTATCAGTGAGTGCATATGGTGTGTCTTCTTTTGTGAATGATTTACCTCACTCAGGATGATATCCTCCAGATCCATCTATTTGTCTAAAAATTTTATAAATTCACTGTTTTTAATAGCTATGTAGTAGTCCATTGTGTAAATGTACCATATTTTCTGTGTCCATTCCTCTGTTGAGTGACATCTGGGTTCTTTCCAGCTTCTGGGTATTATAAATTAGGCTGCTATGAACATAGTGGAGCATGTGCCTTATTATATGTTGGAATATATTCTGAGTATATGCCCAAGAGTGGTATTGCTGGATCCTCTGGTAGTACTATGTCCAATTTTCTGAGGAACCACCAAACTGATTTCCAGAGTGGTTGTACAAGCTTGCAATCCCACCAGCAATAGAGGAGTGTTCCTGTTTCTCCACATCCTCACCAGCATCTGCTGTCACCTGAGTTTTTGATCTTAGCCATTTGACTGATGTGAGGTGGAATCACAGGGTTGTTTTCATTTGCATTTCCCTGATGATTAAGGATGTTGAACATTTCTTTGGGTGCTTCTCAGTTATTCTGTATTCCTCAGTTGAGAATTCTTTGTTTAGATCTGTACCCCATTTTTTTCCAATTTTTATTAGATATTTTCTTCATTTACATTTCAAATGCTATCCCAAAAGTCCCCCATACCCTCCCCAATCCCCCGCCATGCTCCCCTACCCATCCACTCCCACATCTTGGCCCTGGCATTCCCCTGTACTGGCGCATATAAGGTTTGCATGACCAAGGGGCCTCTCTTCCCAGTGATGGCCAACTAGGCCATCTTCTCTACCCCATTTTTAAATAAGGTTATTTGGTTCTCTGAAGTCTAACTTCTTGAGTTCTTTGTATACATTGAATATTAGCCCTCTATCAGATGTAGGGTTGGTAAAGATCTTTTCCCAATCTGTTGGTTGCCATTTTGTCCTATTGACAGTGTCCTTTGCCTTACAGAAGCTTAGGAATTTTATGAGGTCCCATTTGTTAATTCTTGATCTTACATTACAGGCCATTGTTCTATTCAGGATTATTTTCTCTGTGCACAGATGTTCAAGGCTCTTCCCCACTTTCTCTTCTATAAATTTCAGTGTCTCTGGTTTTATGTGGAGGTCCTTGATCCACTTAGATTTGAGCTTTGTACAAGGAGATAAAAATGGATCAATTTACATTCTTCTACTTGCTAACTGCCAGTTGAGTCAGGACCATTTGTTGAAAATGCTGTCTTTTTTCAACTGGATGGTTTTAGCTCATTGTCAAAGATCAAGTGACCATAGGTGTATGGGTTCATTTCTGGGTCTTCAATTTTATTACATTTATCTACCTGCCTGTCACTGTACCAATACCATGCAGTTTTGTTTGTTTGTTTGTTTGTTTTTATCGCAATTGCTCTGTAGTACAGCTTGAGGTCAGGGATGGTGATTCCACCAGAATTTCTTTTAATGTGAGAATAGTTTTCACTATCCTAGGTTTTTTTGTTACTCTAGATGAATTGTCAAATTGTTCTTTCTAACTCTGTGAAGAATTGAGTTGGAATTTTGATGGGGATTGCATTGAATCTATATATTGCTTTCGGCAAGATGGCCATTTTTACTATATTAATCCTGCCAATCCATGAGTGTGGGAGATCTTTCCACCTTCTGAGATCTTCTTCGATTTCTTTCTTCAGAGACTTGAAGTTCTCATCATACAGATCTTTCACTTCCTTAGTTAGAGTCACACCAAGGTAGTTTATATTATTTGTGACTACTGTGAATGGTGCTATTTCCCTAATTTCTTTTTCAGCCTGTTTATCTTTTGTGTAGAGAAAGGTTACTAATTTGTTTGAGTTAATTTTATATCCAGCTGCTTCACTGAAGTTATTTATCAGGTTTAGGAGTTCAATGGTGGAATTTTGGGGTCACTTATATATACTATCATGTCATCTGCAAACAGTGATATTTTGACTTTGTCCCTTCCCATTTATATCCCTCTGATTTCCTTTGTTGTATAATTGCTCTGGCTAAAACTTTAAGTACTCTATTGAATAGGTAGGGAGAAAGTGAGCAGCCTTGTCTAGTCCCTGATTTTAGCAGGATTGCTTCAAGTTTCTCTCCATTTAGTTTGATTTGGCTACTGGTTTGCTGTAGATTGCTTTTATCATGTTTAGGTATGGGCCTTGAATTCCTGATCTTTCCAAGACTTTTTATCATGAAAGGGTGTTGGATTTGGTCAGATGCTTTCTCAGCATCTAATGAGATGATCATGTGGTTTTTATCTTTGAGTTTGTTTATATAGTGGATTACGTTGATGGATTTCCATATATTAAACCATCCCTGCAGCCCTGGGATGAAGCCTACTTGGTCATGATGGATGATTGTTTTGATGTGTTCTTGGATTCAGTTTGTGAGGATTTTATTGAGTATTTTTGCATCAATATTCATAAGGGAAATGGCCTGAAGTTCTCTTTCTTTGTTGGGTCTTTGTGTCTTTTAAGTATCAGAGTAATTGTGGCATCATAGAATGATTTGGGTAGGGTACCTTCTGTTTCAATTTTGTGAAATACTTTGAGGAGTATTGGTATTAGGTCTTCTTTGAAGGTCTGATAGAACTCTGCAATAAACCCTTCTGGTTCTGGGCTTTTTAAAATTTTTATTTATTTAATGTTTTTGGTTGGGAGACTATTAATGACTGTTTCAATTTATTTAGGGGATATGGGACTGTTTAGATTTTTAAAACTAAGAGACATCTAATAACAAGTACTATCCTTTAAATCATATAACAAAGAAAGAGCAATACTTGTAATACTAGCTATCACCCTTTTCTATCTATTATCTTGTTCTCATCCATTTATGACACTAAGAGAAGTCAAAGATTCTTTACTTAAAACTCACTTGACAATGTCAGCTAATTAGACTTCTATGTTTAAGCCTTTCCTTTATTCTCCATACAACAAGATTTCTTCCTTTCTTCCAACTTTTATGCTACTAAAGTGTAAAGAAGTCTTAGAGAGGCTGGGATCATCTTTGATGGGACACATCAAGGGAAAACAATGTTTCTAGACACACAATTTGCATATTGACATGACTAAAGAGTGATAGTTGCCATGGTACCCTAAGTATGAACAGCTAACTGTACATGCTCCTCAGCCAACAGATTATTATGTAGATGGAAGATATTCCTCCTGAGTAATGACATAGCACACCCTCTGTCCAAGGTCTATGTGTAATATATCAGCTTTTGTAGTTAATCTACACCCATACAGTAAAGAGGATGGGTGATTTTTCTCTTTGTCTAAAAGTGTTAAATCTACATGACATTCTCCAATAATGAATAATAAAACAGGGATAAAAAGTGATAACACACAAAAAAATATACCAGTGGTAATTGTAAAAATAAAATTTGAACCAAATATTGGTGGAATTTTTAAAAGAAATAGCTGCCTCTGGGCATGTTGATATTGACACCATTCAAGGTATTGTTAATGAATTGACAACCAGAATGTGGTAGAGATAAACTCAAATCCAAAGATAAGAGAGTGCCTGTAACAGAGGCTGAAAGACCCCAGATCTTTGGGACAGTAAAAGGTTCACTTGGGAAGAATCTATAGACATATTTTACATCGTTTAAGGGTAAAGGGATGATTGCTGTTCTAACAGTCAAAGACAGGTAGGAGGAGTAGAGTCAGCCTGGGTGACAAAGTGAGATGGGGATTCAAAAGAATTTTATATATTGTATTAAATATAAAAAAAAGAAAATATACAGGATACAATGTTATTAGTTGATGAAAACTTAGAAAGGATAAGATACATTTCCAAGACACAGAAAACAGCCTGTTCTGTCTCAAAAGTGATGAGGCAAAGAAGGCAAGGAAGCTGTATTCAAAGTACTAAAGATTACAGTGTCTTGTGTACAAAGGAAAGATGCCCTGTCATTCCCAGTCTTTCTAACACCTAAATAATAACTGTTAAATAAATGCCAAGGAAATAAAGTAATAGTCACACTTCCTTATATACTTATAGGTATGAAAAGAGACAATTTATATATTGATAAAAATTGTTGAGGGTCATGAAATCATCCTTATGTTCCAAACTAATCATTACATCCTGTTACATCCCATTACATCCTATTGTGTAGTTTCAGCTTTCATAGTCAATTGTACTGTTTAGCATCCTGTTCAAAAGCAGGATCATTCACTATCCCCACCTGACTACCCCCTCACTCCCTCTCTCCCCTCTCTTCTATACACACACACACACACACTCACACACACTCCCCCTCTCCGTTTTTCCCTCTCCCTCTTTTCCTCTCTCCCTACCTCCCTCTCTCCCATTTCTGTGTTCATTCATCTATCCATCTCTGTCTCTTTTTCTATGTACTATACAGAGCCTTCTGTGAGTGTGTGTGTATGTGTGTGTGTGTGTGTGTGTGTGTGTGTGTGTGTGTGTGTGTGTTGGTCTCCATGTTCTATTTTCTCACCTATGTCCTCGGTCCTCAGTCTCAGCAGTAATGATTTATCTGAAACACCCCCACCAAGTTTCAGATAGAGCCAACCAACCATTCCACCTTCACATTTTCTAGCTCCCTTGCTCAGATCCATTAAAAGAATCTCAAGTGTAAATGTGAAACAGGCCCAGCCAGCATCAACCAGCTCCTGGTAATCAAGTTCTCAACCGTGTAATTAATGGAGCGATATTTCTGGAGTCTCTAAATAAATCACTTACCATCTGCCTAAAATGTGCCTAAGTCAGAATTTCCCACCACTCCCAACAGGGAGAAAATAGTTTCTAACCTGAAGGAACTCCCATCTGATAAGAGACGGAAATAGAAGAGTTGTGCAGGCTCCTTCCATCATCCCTAAATCAAGAAGGTTGGCTATGTTGGGAACCAGACTGTTAATGCAATTAAGTACTAATAGGTCTGTTGTGATGCTTTAAAAAGCAGTCTTCGGGTTCCTGAATGAGTCACATTTGAGATGGAACAAGGCTGAGGAAAACCTGGCGACAGCTTGGGGATCTTCCTTCTTGGCATTTTAGGCTCAATGAGCCAGTATGGATTTAAGTCTCAGTTTCCCCTATACACACTTCCATTCTTTCACATTAGACATCAGAGATTTACATTGAGGGTGTATGGTTGGGTACCATAATAAACACATGAATATAGGCTACTTTTCCTCATGATTTCATAGGGTACAGTTTAGTATCATGAGTCATTTGCAATCTCCAAGGTGCCCATGAGAGAGTAGTGGGATTGTGGGCATTTCACCCTTTGTGGGATGACTCATACATCTTACTGGGTGCCTGCCTAAATCTCTTTGGAGAACATGATTTAACTGAAGGCAGAAGACTCTCTGGGCCTATACGTATAACTATTAAACTATGATAACATTGGTTCTACAGTGTAGACATTACAAGCTGTCCATCATTCATATTATATTACATTATGTCATATATATTATATGTAACATATATAATATATATTTATATTATCCAAAAGAACTTGACTCAAGTAAAGAAAAGATAATTTCTGAATGCCTCTCCCACCTTGGATTTTCTAAGCACTTCCTATTCACCCTATCAGTGAAGAAGAGATCCTCAGCCCTGAACAGGGTGAAATACCTGAACAGGAAATACCTCACCCTGAGCAGATGAGCAGTTGTTACCCACATATCCTCTTGGCTTGAGGGTAAAGGACACTACACAGGATGCGGGGCCACATGGAGGATGTATTAGGGAGCTGAGTGAACCAGCATGTAAATCAATGTGTAAAGCATGCTTAGAAGGGATGCGGTATTATACAGATAAAATCTTCTTAAGGATCCAGTGGAAGTCCTCAACCTATTCCTGATGACCTGAGAAAAAAGGCATGGGAAATGTTTCCTGATGTTTGCAGGATGTACCAGAGGAAAGCAGAACTCACCAATATGCATCAAGGATCATGGGAGCTGTCAAAGCAACACATGACAGTTTATCATACAGTAGTCATTGGGCCTTGCATTTGATAACTTAGATTCTTTCATTGAATCATTTTAACTGCTGAGACTTAGGGAGGGTTTTGCTGATGGAAGGTCTTAGAAGTAGACCCTGAGGAAATGAGTGAAATGGCATGAGGAAGGAAGATGAACAAGGCCATGATAATAGCCTTCAGCTAAGCCTCCCAGCTCTGGGCACCACGTCTACACCCAGAGCTCTCACAGGTTAAGCCAAGAGATTTTATCCCTGCTGTGAGCCAGGCATTAGCTGATAGCTGGAGATGGGAGAAGGGACTTATCTGCCACCTAAAGTGGGTTCTCTGAAGAAGGAAAAAGTGTGTATGAAGGACCCTGCATCAGGTTGTTCTTCCTAATAGGGTGAATTTTATGGGAGAACAACAATGTCTACTATAACCACTGCCACAAGGGAGGAAATTGAGCAATTGTCCCTGAGGTCCTTAGAAGAGGAATGGATAAAGACAGTGGGCAATTCTGAGACATGCAGAAGCTTTCGGCCACTACCCTCCATGCTCGGGTTTGCTCACAATATAGCATCCCATCGCAGCATGGACCCTTTCTCCATTTCCATTTTGAAACTCCCTCAAGTTGTTCTTCTTAGCCTCCGTGGGCTGAATTATTCTCCTGGGACATTTGGCAAGCAAACGACATTCTGTATACTGCCTTCTAATTAGAACTGGAAATGGGATTACAAGTACAGATAGAGTTTTAGAATCACTCCCAAATCAAGACGCAGATGAGGAGTATAGGTTCAGCCAGACTGTCAAAAACAGCTTCACTTGTATGGCTATTACCACAATTCATGGAGAGGCACTATTCCCTGAAGTGATTTTGTCCCACAGACTGTAATCTTGCAAAGAAAATGGACTGTGGCTCCAGCACCTGAGCAGTGTCTGGGGAAAAAAAAAGTCAACCTGAGATCGTCCAATGAATATGATGGTCTATTGGTAGTAGCAGTAGCCAGAACATGATCTCCTAGTGCTACCGTGTATGTTCTCTGAAGTAAAATACAAATTTCACTCTGCCTCCAAAGTGCTCTTCCAAACTTTCTGGGCTAAAGTTGGAGTTCTATGTTCTATGTTCTTTTTATCCATATAGAGCTCAGGCTGACGTCCAGTTCAGTATGTAACAGGAAAACTTTGAACCTTGAACTTCTGATCCTTCTGCTTCCACCACCCCAGGGCTGAGATTATAGGCAGGTACAATCATACCCAGCTTATGTAGTTCTGGGGATTGAACCCAGGGGTTTCTGTGCACTAGGCAAGCACTTTGCAAAGTGTTTCTCTAGCCCTCATTTCTGTGTTAAAAAAAAAGCCCCTTTCAAGGAAGACTGTTGAGACCCTGAACTTTGTCATTTAATGACTGCCTTCTTGAAATGTCAAGTTTCTTAATCTTGAATGAGATGGAGGTTGATGATCTTTGAATGGCTGATCTTCATTCTGTATGGATGCATCATTCTTTTACATTATAATAGCTTTAGACTAGGTGTCAGGAACTGTTCCATGATTGCTCTCTACTCCCCCCCCCCCCCGAGAAAGTAAAACCCAAATGTATTCCTTGCTTTTTCCATGTTCACTAGAACCATGTATCTTTATAGAACTCTGGAGCTAGAAGAAAAATACAACAGAATATGAATTAGCAATTTATGAAAATTAACCATAGTCTTGCAACTTGTTTGCAATAATCATGAGCCCAAAACTTACTCTCTCTGACTTTCTTACCAGGTATAACTGACTTTCTGGTTTGCATCTCACCATGTATGCAAAGCACTATCACGTCTATTCAGACTTGTGTGAATGCATGATCCTGTCCTTGCTCTACTGCCACAGGGGACTGTAAGGGAAATCTACTGGAGTGGCTGAAACTTGGGTGAGAACAGAGGTAGGCACAAATTAGGATCTCTACCTCCTAGAAAGGAATAGTCAAAAAGTAGAAAAGTTCTCTTGGAATAAAAGGAATTTCTGAAAGAGGAAGGTGGAGAAGAACGTTAAGCTGCATCAAGAGAAAAAGGAAGATGTGGTGAGAATCTGGTTACAATGCCCATTGACTAAGACCCTTCATTACTTACAAAGCAGAGACACTTCATGCCAGTCCTCAGTGGCTTCTAGGTACCAGCCCTGGTACCAGAATTATAAATCCCTGTGTTATTGTATGAGCCTGTCTACCTTCATTCACAAGACACATGGCTGTGCAGTTCATCTAATTCTCTGGCCTTCCTGCACTCCTCCTCCCTTCCCACACTCCATATTCTCATTTTCTCAGATATGTAGGAAACAGAGCAAATACTGTATGAACTATAACCTAATATTTCTCAGGTATGGATATCGTGGGCTTGGCTACATACTCGTCTCTAGTTAGCTGATCCCTGGTTGCACTACCTTGTTCATCATGGGTAACCCCCACTAATGGATGTAAAAAAATGAAGAAAGGAACCTCAGTTTAACTGGAGTTTTGTCCAAAGCAATATATAAAAAATGTATTAGAGGGCCTCACCAATGAAGACAGAGTTCTGACGCATCCTTGGGTGTTTCATGAAGTCTTCAGATGAGCATTCACTTTTGCAAGCTGCGATCTTCCAAAACTCTAACTTCTGGCTACTCACCACCTGCAGATGCTTTCCTCCAGTAAGTGCAGTGGAGAGCAAGTAGCTGGGGCTCTCTCTGCAAAAAGGCAGGGGGCAAACATGGGAGTGAGCATCAGGGTGCATGGTGTGAGATTCCCAAATAATCGGCAAAAATGGCATGTTGGAAAAAAAGAAAGGAACCTTAAAACAGGAGTTATTTAGCTCTGCTCTCAAATCAGAGGGAATAAGGGCTTATTCTAGAGATAGCTATTGAGTGAGCATGGCCCAAGAACACAGATTTAGGTCACACTGAATTTTATGGTCCAACATGGAAACAGTTATCCGAAGGTTTTTAAAGTAACAGAAGAAATACAGAAACCAAGGCTCTTTGCATATACATTGGTGGACACATCAGAGTTGGGTTTACAACGGGGGAGCCTCCAAGCCAGCCTCAGAGGCTACCTGACACCAATCTTAGCTTTTTGGTTGGTAGAAGCTAGTGGTCTGCTAAGTTAGTGCGGTTTTTCAGAAGGTTTCCTGATACTCATAAGGATTCGAGATAAGACTCAAAGAGAGGAAAGGGACAATAAGGCAGCTAAAGATGGACCAAGATAAATTATAATTAGGCGTGGATCTGTGACCTCCAACCCCTCTTTGACGTCCTCGTCAGATCATTGGCCTGGCAGAAGGTTCAGTTGGTTAAAGGGTTCGGTTTCTTTTGTGGACCTTGTGTTCACATTTAAAAACAGTTTTCTGGAAGCTGTGTGTGCACCTTGGTATTATTCTGTCAGAGTGAGGTCAGGAATGCAGGCACCAGCTTCTCCTGGCACAAGGTCTCCTACCATTTGATACGGCACTGAGATGTTTTTCTCCTGTCAAAAGCACAGAGGCTTTATTGTGTATAATAACTGGGTTGAAAGGTCATTTTCGTGCTTTTCCTGCCACCTAGAGAGGCTTTCTCCACCTGACCTTTTATTTGAGGCAAAAATGCTCTAAAACCAAACTGGAACCATTACAAGAATCTTGGTGGTGAGGGGTTTTGTTTTGTTTTGTTTTGTTTCTTGTTTTAATTCATCTCTCATCTTTTAAGGGCTTGACATGGTTTTGCTTGAGAACCATAGCAAGATTTTTATTTTTAATGAAAATATACAGTTGGAATTTACTTACCCATGTGCTAAATGTCATGCATCGCCTCTACTTCATTCATTAGAGTATTGAACACATGCAACATGCCACATGAGTGTATGTAGTATACCATGATGATGAGGGGAATGAACAAGGTGGTTGCTATGGTGGAGTTTCTGCTGTAACAGAGAAGCAGAGTAGTATGTACAAACTGATAATTTAGTGGGAAGTGTTACAAAGTGAATGTAGGAAGGAGAAATTGCTTCTCAGTTATTGTTTATAATGGTCAAAAGTTGGAAATATGAAAACGTTCCCTTAGGACACACAAACAAACTAGAAATACAAACACAGAGTTATGCATTTCAAATATAGAACACTACATTTGATGATATACCTCTGCACTAAATCTATAGGGATCAAAGGGGGAAATTTTTAGTTACCTGGGTCTGAGAGGTTAAGGGAGGTCTTTAAGTAGAATATTAAGATCAGATAGAAAGACTCAGGATGGCAAGCTTAAACCCCAGAAATGCATGGCCTCATTTAAAAATAACCATTAATCTTGTGTGGCTGGAACACTAGAAAAAGTCTCTCTCTCTCTCTCTCTCTCTCTCTCTCTCTCTCTCTCTCTCTCTCTCTCTCACACACACACACACACACACACACACACACCCATGTGTGTGTGTTCAGGTGATACTGACTACTTTTGTCAGCAATCTCCTTAAGCAGTTGTACCTCACTGCTAGGCTGCTATATTGCACTTTTAAAACACTTTGGATGGCTTCAATGACAACCTACTGCAGAGTATAAAAATCAACCA
Organism: Mus minutoides; assembly: GCA_902729485.2. NCBI lineage: Eukaryota > Metazoa > Chordata > Mammalia > Rodentia > Muridae > Mus > Mus minutoides. The sequence goes on along the minus strand of LR753593.1, from coordinate 45,970 downwards.
TAGAGTCACATGACAGCCTTTTTGGTACACATGCATATATTTTCTTTCTCTCTTTCTCCCTGTCTACTCCTCTTTAGGTTGTAGATCCAGGATCCCAGAGCCAGAAACCTGGAGGTAAATTTTGAAAAAGAGAATGTGTATTAGCATGTTGCTGTATCAACCAAGGGTGACCAGCAAGCTCTGTCACCTTGGGAAGCTGAGTTCTATAATGTCAATACTACTTGGAGTGCTAAAGTAGTCATAAGCTGTATATATGAATTAAATATTTGACTGAGATGCATTGCATTGCTTTTTATGAAATACAGTTCCAAGGCTTTATGGATGGTACTAAAAATAGATTTGTACATGAACATTTCCAATCTTGCATCTCTTAAAGGTGTTCTGCCATGGTGTTTTAATTTTTAAGAACTATACAAGTTTTAAGTGCATAAACATATTCTTGATGTTTTCTAGAGTGAGTTGATCTTTGTCAGTTATTATAAATGCCTAAGACTCTGCACAACCTCCCTTTAGAGCCTGATTGACTGAGTGATTGAGCATAGGTCTCTGTCTAAGGTGATTGGCTACCCAGCTCTGCAGGAGTCCTGCTCCCTCTCAGGACAGGCACAGGCTTTGTCACCCGTGGATGTGTCTTCTGGCTGTCTCAGTACAAAGTACATATTGAGAGTCTGCACCTACCCTATACGTATGAGCACTGAGAACAAAGTCTGCTTTTTCAATTGTGTTGACAAGAAATTTGATTCTCTGGGCCTTTTACTGTAAAGTGATCTTAGAAAAATCCAACCATGGCAGATCCTGGAATTTTACACATAATATTTTCTTTGTTCATTTTTTTTGTTCAAATCCAAAATGATTCTAAATAGAAAGCAACCTAAACTTAAAAAAAAAAAATCAAAATCCAAAAAGAACAAGCTTGCTATAAAGATCCAATCAGTCTTTGTTCCTAAAATCACCAAGTGCTGAAAGTATACAGTTTATTGTGCCACCCAGAAAGAGAAATTGACAGTCCTAACACAAATGTAAGTATCTGCTTTGAATCACGACCCACCTGGGATATGTGCAAACATTTCTGCCCTGCTTGTTCTGCTCCTGCTAGGGTTTATTGAAAGAAAGGAAGAAAGGAAGAGAAAGAAAGAAAGAAAGAAAGAAAGAAAGAAAGAAAGAAAGAAAGAAAGAAAGAAAGAAAGAAAGAAAGAAAGAAAGAAGGGAGGGAGGGAGGGAGGGAGGGAGGGAAGGAGGGAGGGAGGGAGGCAGGCAGAGAAGGGAGGAAAAAAGAAGGAAAGAAAAAAAAGAAGTGTATAAATAGTGTTTGTATTCAAAATGGAGGAGGAGTATGACGGAGGGGGTTTGAGAGCCAGGCTTGGCATAACACTTTTTAAAGGCTTGTTTATTATTACATCCCATTAACGAAGGAGAGAGAGAGAGAGAGAGAGAGAGAGAATAAAAGGAAGGAACGCATGCAGTGATCAGTACCTATTCCTGAACTGGAGATGTGTTTGTTATTCTGCTTATGCTACTTGAATGCTAAAAGTAACACTTGAAGTTAAACAGACTTACTGTAAACTTTCAGCCTGGTGGCTGCTCACTTGGATGCCAATCTTTCATCCCTGGAAATATGATAATGCCATGTGGATATTCAGCTTTCTGCTTTTCTTTTATTTTGATTGAGTTTATTATATTTGTATTTACTGATTGAGCTCTTCATGGGAGCAGAAAAGCAAACTGATGATCATGAAACTCTGGGGTCCTGCAATGGAGTGCTTCTTCCCTAAACTTTTAGGCGACCCCCATATTTGCTGCCTTCCCCAGTGCCTACTTAGGGCAGGATGTACACTGTGTACCAAGAGCCAAGCCAAGCTGCTGACCTTTGCATTTTGCAAACCCTCAGATGAGATGCTGACCTGAGCTCACACATATTGCTGGATCCATCATGTTGCTTCTTGGCTCAGATGCTAATGTGCAGCTAATGAGTTACCTAGTGTATCTATTAAACTAGTGCGATTGCCCGATACACAGTGAGATGAAGTCGGGAAGGAGCAGCTACAAGTTCACAGGCATCGTCATAGAGATGAGCAATTAGAAAAGCTGGGTTTCAGGGTTGGTCCCAGGGCTTATAGGAAGTAATATGTAATCAAGGGATAAAGGAAACGCTGCCATGCCTCTTCTCGTAAATTAAAAGTTATTCCCTCCACACGAGAGAATGCTTTATGAAGTGTGAACTAAGGAGAAACATTGAAATGTTTGAAGAGCCCTGTAATGAGTTTTATTATCCAAACTAAACTGATATCTAACCTTGATGATCAGTCAGAGTAGATTTAAGACCTCTCTAATATAGGCCATGTGGCCCTGGCCACAAGTACATGGGTGCTGGTGATATTTCAAGACATTAATGCTGTCTATCTTTTTCAAGACATGCCCAGCCAGATCCAGGGCATCTGTATGCAAAATTTCTTTTCAGTACATTCTGGGAGACACACACTATGCTAAAGAAATATTGTATCCAATCTGTGAGTGTATCCGGAGAGGTGGGCTCCTAATACAAGGCAGGTTAGTTCAAGTGATCGTTGAGTTATGTAAGTAGCTCAGTTGAGAGAGAGCTTACCTAGCCTACATGAAGATCCCTAGGAAGCATAGAGAGTCTGAGGCTAGACTGGAATATACAAGCTCCTATATTCAAAGTAAAGAAAGGATAAGGGAAGGGGAAGGGAGAGAAGGGGAGAGGAGAGAAGGGAGGAAAGGGAGCAAAGCAAGGTGTACTGTAAACTCAGTCATGCTACTAAAATAGGGAGCAAAGCAAGGTGGATGTAAACTCAGTCATGCTACTAAGATAGGGTGGCTGTTTTCACCTTCAAAAAATTGTTTTAACCACCTTCAGAGAAAATGGGGACCCAGGAATAAAGAGTAATTCTGCACAGTTGTGTTTGTGCACTCTGGTTTTATGAGAAAAACGGAGCACCTGCTGTGCTATCATGAGAAAAAGACCCAATTCTGAACCCCATTCTGTTCTTTCACCCATTGGTTTCTTGGGGCGGGATGGGGCAAGTGGGGTGGTTGGAGGAAAACCCTGGCAGTTTCTCTGAGCTCCTATAAACAAATGGTCATAATAATGCATGCAAAAGCAGCTCAGTGGGTACTTCAGAGCCCCACATAGGCTATTGTTATTCATTTATTTTAAAAGATACTGCTTTCCCAACTGTTTCTTCAGTTGAAAATGAAATCCACATGTGAAAAATACTGTAGTTGGGAATCAATCACTTTGGAGATAATGCTACATTTTCCCTTTTGAGAAACATTAGTGCTTTAATACAGCCTGATGGAAAGAACCCATTTCAATTTGTTTAGTATAGTAGTGTCTGAGTCCATCTCACCATTATAACTCCCATTGTAGAGAAAATGGCATATAGTTGATTTTCAGAAATGGCTTAAGCTGTCGTATTTACTCTTTCTTTGTTGCTGAACAAATGAACACCCACTGCTCAGAGTCCCTATTCTATTGTACTTGGCTGTTGTAAGGTGGTGAGACTCGCATTGTTTCTGAGGAGTCCTGAGGGACTCCCAAAAGTGGTGCCCAGGAGTAATGACATGATGCAGAAATTCAGACATTAGGTTCTACCCACAATCCTCTGAGACAGAACAATAAGGTGGCACCAGGGGAATCTCTAGTTTGCATCTGTTCCCAGGAGAGTCCAGTGTACAAATGATGCCTACTATGGAGAAGAGATGCATGCAAACAGTAGAGCTATTCCCCTGTCTTTGCCACTCACTGATGTCATGACAGGAGAAGACAATTTTAACACATTTAAGCTTCTTTTCTTGTTTGAGAAATGGGCAGCCGAACTACTTTTCAGACTGTGATGATTAAATAAGGTGATTGATGTATACAGCATACTTACTTATTCGTGTGTCTGAGAAAAGAAGACCTCATAGATAGCACCACTGTTGCTATGGCTGTGGGAACCACACGTGCAGTGAGAACACCAGATACTCAAAAAACATTTTCCTCCAATGCACAGTTCAGTACTGGAGAGATATTTTATCAGTTAATAAAGAATACCATGAAGGGAAGAACAGGGGACACATGGATAAATTAGGAGCAACTCAGTCACTCTTTCTGTTTGGAGGGACTCTGAAAATATTTATAGAGATGACAGTTGACTACCTTGAAGTATGTATGTATCTTTAGAGTATGAACAAATCCTCCTCTTAGACACGGAAGTGGAAAGATCTTGAGTTTGTTCAAGAAATCCAAGGAAACTTCATCTGTTTTGGTAACTTGGGTATAATGCCTTCCTATCACCACCACAGGTCTCAAACATATTTATTCTTTGTCTGACTTAATTTTCTTTACAGCTTATGTCTGGAAATGTAAAAACACATTAAAGAATCTAAAATGATATCTCAAGTTTCTTCAAGAAGTGGTGTTTTCTCTACAGCTTCTAATTGCTATTTGCTTACTTTTGTGTAGCTAATTTTTCTTTTCTTTCTACTTGGTAAAACATAAGGAGTCACCAGGTAATGAAAGTGACCATATGTAAAGTTCTAATTGCCAGGAGGTGATTTCTAGCTTAGCAGTGAATAAGACTGATGATAATCGGAACTAATTGCTTGAGCACTGCATTCTCCATTCAGAAAACAATTTAGTGGTTTTAAATGAAGTGACTGCTATGGGGCCAGCCCTGCTCAGAACCTGGAGTGCACTACACATACAACACTTGGCCCCAATTTCATAGAAATTGATTAATGGAGGAAACAACAAATTGAGACATTTCAAAATCCAATCATCCATAATAGAAAAAAAAAATGCACCTGCAGTGCAAAACATACTACTGTGCCTTAAGTCCTTATGTATCTCTGTGTGTGTTTAACTAGAGAAACAGAAGCTCAAGGAGCTAGGAACTTTAGTCTAGCCTGATAGAGAATCCTGAGGAGAAAGATTTAGATGTAAAGATGAATGTTGTGACCATCCCCTTTGAAGGAAGTATCAGGTCTCTGCTATGGGTTCCAATTCTGGCTGCTTCCTGAAATACTAGGGGAGCATCAGTTACCACAGTGGGAGAGCTGCTACCATCTCTGTGTATGTAAACAATGTGCAAAACTATAGAATATGTAGTGTGCAGCAGTAAAGAGAGACCTTTTGTTCCTCTCCATGATGGGCAGGAAAGGGTTTGGGGAAGAAGAATTATGCAATTTATTTTCATTTGTCTTAGAATTGCTTTCATGCATTAATTTATTTTTTAATTGGGAATAGATATTTTCTATACAAGATACTCTGATTACAATTTCTCCTCCTTCTCTTCCTCCTCATCCTCCAAGATTCTTTCCACCTCCCACCCATGCAAATCCACACTCATTCTTTCTCTCCCTTATTAGAAAACTAATAGGTATCTAAAAACAAAGTAAAATTAAAAAAAATAAAAACAGAATAATTCAAAATAAATAAGCAGAAAAAAACAGCCAAAGAAAAAGCACAGGAAGCACATACAGATGCAGAGACACACATACAAATCCAATAAAATACAAGATCAAGAATCATAATATATGAACAAAGGACCACAATTATGAATTATGAAACAATAACAACAACAACAAAACAGAAGCAAGCCTCCAAAATTACCAATGAGGTCATTTTGTGTTTGCCATCTACTGCTGGCCATGAGGCCTGTCTGTCCATGTGGTTTGTATACCCAATGAAACTCCATTGCAGAAAGCTAAGTATTCCTTTGTGAGTGGTTATCAATTAGAGATAGCTCCTGGTTTAGGGATGGCAGATGTGCTCTTATCCTCTTTTAGCCCTGAGACCCCCATCTGGATTAGACCTGTGTATGCTGCCACAGTCTCTGTGATTTCATATGTGCATCAGTCTTTTGTCTAGAAGATCTTGTTTCCTTGGTGTCTTCCATCTTCACTAGCTTTTACAGTCTTTCAGTCATCTCTTTTGCAGGGTTCCTAGACATATGAGAGGGTGAATATTTGATGGACAGATTCCATAGAGGACTGATTGTTCCAAGGTCTCTCACTCTCTGCACATGGTCCAGTTGTGGGTCTCTGTTTTGTTCTTATCTACTGTAGGTAGAGTCTTCTATGGTAATGACTAAGCAATACTGATAATAGCAGAATGTTGTTAGGAGTCATTTCATTGCTATATTCATTAACAGAACAGTAGTATTTGGCTTTCCCCTAAGTCTATAACCTCTCTAGTCTCAGGTTCTAGGCCACTGGAACCGCATCCAGCATAGGTTCCATCTCATGAAGGGGGCCTTTATTCCAATCAGATAGTGGTTGGTTACTTCCATTCTATTGCACCAATTAATTTTCCTGAACTGGCCAAGGTGTCACATACCAGTAATGGCCAGCACTCAGTAATTGCAGCAAACAGGAATTTAGAATCATTTTTTGTCATCATATCAAGTTGGAGGCAACGCCTGGGCTATGGGAGATCCTGGCTCAAAAAAAAAAAAAAGAACTAATCTTTCTTTTTAAACAGTAATGATGTTTTTTGTGGAACCTATTTTCCACTTATTTATATGTGATAATATATTCTGCAAAGATGGATAGCCTGGCAGCTGTCCTCAAATATACCTGGTAATACCCTGGTAATACTTTATATATCACCTTGTGACAGAGTTTTCCAGTACTTTTAGAGGGATAGGTCAGTTGGAATTTCAAATTTTTTCCCAGAAATCATCTCTTCCATTGGCTTGGTGTGGCCTCTTCAGCCCTTGATTTCTGGAGCAGTACAGCTGCTGGTAGGTGGGCATCAGCTCATGTACATAGGTAAAAGAAAATCACTAGCATACAGCAGATATCTGGTCAACCCCATGGTTGTCTTCCAGTAAAGGAATATTCAACATCAACCACTTCAGTAAAAAGTAGGTATCTATGCTTCACAGTAATCACTGAATTCTGTGTTTTCTGTTTCTTTTTATATTTTTCTTGTCTACTAGATTTGTTTTATCTAACAACTGTGCACACACCCTCCCCGGGATTAAGCCTTATTAAATGGTCTTCACATGTTCCTTTAGTATCCTTTAATTTCCCAAGTTTATATGTGACTTAGAAAGTAAACAAAATGAACTCTAATGTAGCCTAGTATAAGGATCTTAGGAAGCTTTCCTTAAACTCTTAACCTTAAATGCTGTTGTGTTCAATGTATTATTTGCTATTCTATAAATTGGTCATTATTCTTTCTCACTCATTTTATGTGACAGAAACTTACAGACAAATTGATTTATTTGTTCAACACTGTGTTCTTCCTAGAGACCTTGGTTTTCTTCTTCATAAAGTCTTTACTGTGTATTGCTCTTGTGTTTGTAGATTGAGAGAACTTTTGTTTTTGCAAGGCTGTCTCATTGCAAGTCTTGTTTTGAACACTTGTTTCTTTTATGAAATAATTGGCTCTATTAGGATGTTTCAAACATTATGTATTGTATTTTTAATGCATTCACTGTCACTCCATTGTTCTTTCATGTTCCACCTCCTCAGTCCTGATGACTCCCTTCCTTGCCACAAATAGTCCTTTTCTACTTTTATGTCCTATACTTTTTAAAGTCTCTATTTCCATACATGAGAGAAAGCACATGAAATTTGTCTCTCTGAGTCTTATTTCACTTTATTCTGGGGGGTGGGGGGTGGTTATAGTTTCTGTTGTTTGTTTGTTTGTTTTTTGAGATAAGGTCTCTTTAAATAATTCTGGCTGTCCTGGAACTCACTATGTAGACTAGGTTGGACAGGCTGACCAGGCTGACCTTGAATTCACAGAAATTCTCCTATGTCTAACTCCAAAGTGCTGAGATTATAGGTTTCTTAAAACAAATATTTTTATAGGGCTTCTAGTACAGTCTCTTTCTTTTTGTTACTCATTCTAAGTTGTACTAGGTAGCTGATGATGCTATATCAAAAAAAAAAAAAAACAGGCTGTGAGTCTTAACATATTTATTTTCTTATTGTTCTAGAAGCTGATAGTCTGAGATTAAAGTGTCAACAAACTTGATTTCTTCTCCAGCCTTGTTCTTGACTTGCATATAGCTTGCTTATTTCTGTGCATATACATGTTTATCCATGTCTAATCTCACCTTGTAGAGATACTTTGCTAGACTAAAGCTCAACTTTATGATTTATTTTAACTTAATTACCTCTTTAAAGATCTCATTATATCTTTGATACCAGTACTGAAAGTTATGCCATCAGTATCTGAATAAGAATGAATTTAGGGAAGGATAGACTTCAACCTTCCAATATGATTTGTCCTGCTAACTTGTTCTCATAGTCGAATTTTTTCATTTGTTTTGAAATGTTCACATGTGAGCTCATGTCCTCTTCTTTAATTGTGAGAAATCTATGAGCTTGGATCAAAGGTGTGTCTTTATAAAGTGGATTTATCCTGAAGAATCAAAAAGTTACAAACAGGTAACTGATAGCAGTTCAATGGCTTAGGCCAGTGCCAATGACAGTCACATAACTTAGGGTTTTCTGAACCGCGTAGGCAGTGTAAATGCCAACCCCACATCCTTTTGAGACTGAAGCCTATGGTTATCAAAAGAGACCTTTTATTCTATCTAAATCATAGGGTTGAGAGGAAGGTTATCTACCCTTTCATTAACTAGGTAGCCCCTCAAGGGTCCAAAATATACATAAACATCAATTAGGGTGTCCAATTCTGCAGGCATGTATACCCAGCTTCTGCCTCTTCCTATGGACTACTAAATCTTGTTCTTTGTTATAGATGCCAACAATCTATCCTTCATTCTTTCCATGTCTTTGTGTTGACCATACCACTGATTCTTTACTTCATACCAGTTGTCTCTGGTTTTCTTTCATTATAGCTTCCAGACATGAGCCAGAATTTATCCACCATTTTACACAGGTACTACTTTTATTGACACATAAAGGTTAAATGGTAGGTTCTTTAATGTTATAGATGAGACATGAATAGTCCCTTCCAAGAACTGAGTATTTTTTTAGATTTTCTTTGTAAACCTTCATTAGGTGTTTACATTTTTCTTTCTCTGAATTTGTGGCTACTATTTTCTATTTATTTTAGCCAGTTTAATATCTATAGATTGCTGGTCTTAATATATGAAGATTGTAATTTTTGTTATTAATTTTGTATGTAAAAACTTAGATTATTTTGCCATTGATGACAATCTTCCAATGGCCTCTCTTGAGCTTTCCAGGTATAAAATATGTCAACCCCCAACTATAATTATGTCACCCTGTATTTTTTCCCCTTATCTTATTTGCCTTGTTTGTACGACCTTCATAACATTATATAAGGTGAGATGAAAAGCATCTTGAGTTTTCCCTAACTTAAACTGATGATGAGCCTGGTGGATTCTTGCTAAGCTTTATATCACTAAACTTGAAAATTAAAGTACAAGGTATTTCTGTCTTTATGATTCAAATGTACTTTCTTATAGATTATTGGGTTGAATTTCACCATCATCTTGTTTTGTGAGACACTGAAAATGCCTAGTTTGCCCAATAATCTTTTAAAGGCATTATTAAACATTTTACCTCAGCTGCCAATAACCTTCAGTCATTCCTACAGGTGAACATTTTGCCCAGTTTAGTCACAATTGAGAATCGAAATTTGGTCATCCCAGTAAAAAGAAAAACAAAAATGTAGTGCAAAGACTTAGGCTTATTCATGCTAAAGTATCAGAGTAACTGCTATGTTTCATGCTGTTTGTATAAAGTATTGTGAAACCCCATCCTGATCAGTTTGTGTTTTTGTGGTCTGTGGCATTTACAAAGAGCCACTGAGTGAAGCTGTATGGCTTGTGCACTCCACCCAACTATCCAGATGCAGAAGCCGGGGCTGAGTAAAGATAAAATCCAAATGAGAGTCTACCTTGGCAAAGCTGTCCTCAACCAGAAGGGGCTCCCTTAATTAACACAAAGGAAGTCTATCCCTAGAGGTTTCACCTTCCCTGGACAAGGCTCCTTTTACCAATTCACTTTAAATTTCCATGATGCTGATATCGGAAGGCATGGATTTATCTCACTCACCTGAAGCATAAAGCCGTGGAACTTACAATGCAGACTGACTCAAGAATAAACTAACGTTTGACTTGAACTTTGTTGGAGTGTAGGTAAAATAGTCTTTCTACAAAGTTCCCATTTTTTAAAACTAGGTTTCAGGCCATACCTCTTTTTTAAAATAAAGATTGCTTTATCTGTTATTTTATGTGTTGTGCCTGCATGTATGCCACTATATTCACTGCATGCCAGAGAAGGTATTGGATCCCCTGGAACTTAAATTTCTGACAGCTGTGAGCTACCATGTGGGGGTTAGGAATTCCACTGAGCAATCTCTCCAGTCCCATATTGTAATTTTAATTTTTTCAAACCTTATTTTTAATGATGATTCTTAAATGCTTTAACCTCCCTTGTAGACAACCACCCAGTAGAAGTAGTGGAAAAGAAAGGATACAGGGGAAAGTAGACCTGTTAAGAAAGGTTCTTTCAGCAACTACTGTCTGGTCTGTGTTATCTGGAAATCAGCAGTTCAGGTCATAGGTTAACAATGGCAGCTTAATCCACTTGAAAACACTTCATGGATACATCAGCAGTCTAGTCCAGTAGAGTCAGAATAGCAAACAGTAATCAGTAGTGGTGGCATGAGCTAACAGAGACAGCCAGGTCTCAGCCTTGGCTCAAGTCAGCAAGAGGGACCTGGAGGAATGCCAGAAGTTCTCAGCTGTGCTTCACTCAGGGAAGTGAAGATCAGTGAAAACATGAGACCCACAAGCTTTGCACAACTAGCTGTACCGGCAAGCCAACCTCTCTCTCTCTCTCTCTCTCTCTCTCTCTCTCTCTATATATATATATATATATATATATATATATATATATATATGCACGGAGTCCTATTTATACCCTCCAAACATCATTTGTCCTCTATGTATCATGCCTCAGCACATGCATCTGTCTCAGCTGACATCACCCTGCCAATCAGCATGAGTCCGAGGAAGTGGCAAAAACCTGCAGCACACCACCGGAAAGGGGTTTTGGTGTGCGTCTCTCTATGGAGTCCTGACAAATGCAGCTCAACTGTACAATGTAAGGCAGACCAATACATGTGTGTTGTCAGCAAAGAATCTTTTATTACGTGTCCTTTCATGTGTTTGCTTTAGCAGAACATACTCTCTCCTATGTTTCCTTCAGCACAATGTTCCTTTGCAAGTTGGCCTTAGCTTTTCATACCTGGGTCCACTTTAATGAGACATACTTTCACATGATTGCCCCAGCAAATCACCATCCAATCAACTTTCCAAAAAGCCCTTGAGTTTCCACTCACTGTATACATGAAACTTATAAAGAACCACAGTGGTTGCTGGTACAGCCTGCTGGAAAGTATGGCTCTAATTGCTAACTTTGTAGATGCTTCTCTGGAATTCAAATTCCTGGAAAGCAAAAGAAGCAGAAACTCTTGTATAAAAGGTGGTGTGTAGTGGGAGCACATTAACTCCTGAAAGCAAGATTCCATATATGCTTATCCACAGCGAGAATGAGCCTATATTTTCTTACTCTTCTAAGCTTCAGAGGAAGGAACCGCTGGAGCAATGCTGCTGACCCAAGGAAATGTAGAAGTAAAAGAAAATCCTTGCGTCATGTACTTTTTGTGCAAGAATGAATTTGGAAGCACTTGACAAAATCCAACACCCCTTCATGATAAAAGTCTTAGAAAGATCAAGAATTCAAAGCCCATACCTAAACATAGTGAAAGCAATATACAGCAAGCTAGTAGCCAACTTCAAACTAAATGGAGACAGACTTGAAGCAATCCCACTAAAATCAGGGACTAGACAAGGCTGCCCAATCTCTCCCTACTTATTCAATATAGTACTTGTAGTCCTAGCCAGAACAATTAGACAACAAAAGGAGATCAAAGGGATACAAATTGGAAGAGAAGAAGTCAAAATATCACTGTTTGCATATGATAATATAGTATACTTATGTGACCCAAAAAATTCCACCAGAGAACTCCTAAACCTGATAAACAACTTCAGCAAAGTAGCTGGATAAAAAATTAACTCAAACAAATCAGTGGCCTTTCTCTACCCAAAGGATAAACAGGCTGAGAAAGAAATTAGGATAACAACACCCTTCACAATAGTCACAAACAATATAAAATACCTTGGTGTGACTCTAACTAAGGAAGTGAAAGATCTGTATGATAAAAACTTCAAGTCTCTGAAGAAAGAAATCAAAGAAGATCTCAGAAGATAGAAAAATCTCTCATGCTCATGGATTGGCAGGGTTAATATAGTAAAAATGGTCATCTTGCCGAAAGCAATATATAGATTCATTGCAATTCCCATCAAAATTCTAACTCAATTCTTCACAGAATCAGAAAGAGCAATTTGCAAATTCATCTGGAATAACAAAAAAAACTAGGATAGCAAAAACTATTCTCAACAATAAAAGAACCTCTGGTAGAATCACCATCCCTGACCTCAAGCTGTACTACAGAACAATTGTGAAAAAAAAACACAAAAAACTGCAAGGTATTGGTACAGTGACAAGCAGGTAGATCAATGGAATAGAATTGAAGACCCAGAAATGAATCCACACACCTATAGTTATTTGATCTTTGACAAAGGAGCTATTAAACCATCCAGTGGAAAAAAGACAGCATTTTTAACAAATGGTCTTGGTTCAACTGGCAGTTAGCATGTAGAAGAATGCACATCAATCCATTCTTATCTCCTTGTACAAAACTCAAGTACAAGTGGATCAAGGACATCCACATAAAACCAGAGACACTGAAACTAAAAGGGGAGAAAGTTGAGAAAAGCCTCGAGCACATGGGCACAGGGGAAATATTCCTGAACAGAACACCAATAGCTTATGCTCTAAGATCAAAAATTAACAAATGGAACCTCATAAAATTTCAAAGCTTCTGTAAGGCAAAGGACACTGTCAATAGGACAAAATGGCAACCAACAGATTGGGAAAAGATCTTTATCAATCCTACATCTGATAGAGGGCTAATATCCAATATATACAAAGAACTCAAGAAGTTAGACTTCAGAGAACCAAATAATCCTATTTTAAAATGGGGTACAGATCTAAACCAAGAATTCTCAACCGAGGGATATAGAATGTCTGAGAAGCACCTAAAGAAATGTTCAACGCCTTAGTCATCAGGGAAATGCAAATCAAAACAACCCTGAGATTCTACCTCACACCAGTCAGAATGACTAAGCTCAAAAACTCAGGTGACAGCAGATGCTGGCAAGGTTGCAGAGAAAAAGCAACACTCCTCCTTTGCTGGTGGGATTGCAAGCTGGTACAACCACTGTGAAAATCAATTTGGCAGTTCCTCAGAAAATTGTACATAGTACTACTAGAGGATCCAGCAGTACCACTCCTGGGCATATACTCAGAATATATTCCAACATGTAATAAGAACGCATGCTCCACTATGTTCATAGCAGCCCTATTTATAATAGCCAGAAGCTGGAAAGAACCCAGATGTCCCTCAACAGAGGAATGGATACAGAAAATGTGGTACATTTACACAATAGAGTACTACCCAGCTATTAAAAAATAATGAATTTATTAAATTCTTAGGCAAATGGATGGATCTGGAGGATATCATCCTGAGTGAGGAAACCCAATCACAAAAAACATGATATGCACTCACTGAGAAGTGGCTATTAGCCCAGAATTTCGAAATACCCAAGATACAATTCACAAACCACATGAAACTCAAGAAGAAGGAAGACCAAAGTGTGGATACTTCGATTCTTCTTAGAAGGGGGAACAAAATACCCATGGAAGGAGTTACAGAGACAAAGTTCGGAGCTGAGACAGAAGGAAGGACAATCCAGAGACTGCCCCACCTGGGGAATCCATCCCATATACAATCACCCAACCCAGACATTATGGTGGGTGCCGACAAGAGCTTGCTGACAAGAGCTTGATATAGCTGTCTCCTGAGAGGCTCTGCCAGTGCCTGACAAATACAGAAGTGGATGCTCATAGCCATCCACTGGACTGAGCACAGGGTCCCCAATGAAAGAGCTAGAGAAAGGACCCAAGGAGCTGAAGGGGTTTGCAGTCCTATAGGAGGAACAACAATATGAACTAACCAGTACCCCCAGAGCTGCCAGGGACTAAACCACCAACCAAAGAGTACACATGGTGGGACTCATGGCTCTAGCTGCATATGTAGCAGAGGATGGCCTAGTTGGTCATCAATGGGAGGAGAGGCCCTTGGTCCTGTGAAAGTTCTCTGCCCCGGTGTTGAGAAATGCCAAGGCCAGGAAGTGGAAATGGGTGGGTAGGTGAGCAAGGGGAAGAAGAGAGGATAGGGAAACCAGGAAAGGAGAACATTTGAAATGTAAATAAAGAAAATATCGAATAAATAAATAAATAAATAAATAAATAAATAAATAAATAAATAAATAAGGCTGCTATGAAAATATAAGAGTGAATTTGGATGCAGGAATATTGCTACCACCAATCCAAAATCACACATTAGTTGGTTGGAAACAAAAATACAGGATGAACCTCTACATAGGAATTCAAGATCCTGTCCCGATACAATGACTTATTCTGTGTGGAATACATGCCCAGACTGTCTATGATATCTGTGTCTGGAATATCCAAGAACATCTTTCTAGAAACAACTGATGGGCTGAGGATCTAGAGTTATATCTTTTTCCAGGAACGGTTTCTAAACTAAGTTCATCCTTCACCTCTCATGCTTAATATTTCCAACTCTTTTGTTCTTTGGTTAGGATACTTTGTCCAGTTGTTGAAAGTCTTTCATTATTGCTTAGTAGTTGTGCTAGTACTACCAATAGTAAGTTTTACTAGTACTAGTAAGTCGTAGTAGTAGTAGTATTCAGAGTATATTTTCAGACAGGGTCTCATGCATCTCAAACTGACTTCAAACTCACTATGTAGATGAGGCTGGCCTAGAACTCCTGATCCTCTCAACTCCTCTCCTTAAATGCTGGGATTAGAAGAATTTATCACACCCAGCTCTGGTACTTCTTTTAAAACACAGTTACATATATAGTTACAAACATATTAAAAGTCATAGGTTTTTATCCATAAGCTGTGATATAACATTGGGAAAAAGAGATTGATATGTAGGATGAGCACAAAGATGGGAATGATTTTTACATGGCCTGTGACAGGTGGTATTCAGAGTAGCAGTGGCAGAGAACACCCCTGTGCAGTGACAGAAGGCTGCACAAGTGGAGAAGCAAAGAGGATAGTAACAGAAGGAGATTGCTCCGTCTGGGGAAGGTGTTCCCTTTCTTAAGAGGACTGGCTCCATTTCTCTCTGCTCTTTGGGTTCAGTGAGACCTTTGGGTCTCACACGCTCCCCTTAATTTGGTTCTGGATGCCCCCCTTTTCCTCTTGTCGCTAGGGTATCTAGACCAAAGCAACCTGTGACTCACAGACACTGGGCAACAAGCTTTGGAAGGGCAAGAGCCTCTTGTGACTCTTAACCCTTAGCTGCCTCAGTGTCTACTTTGTTTTTACCTGGTAGTTAGTGAATTGGCTACTGAACTGAAAATTGGGCACAACTTCTGGAAATGATTTGTGGATGACACTTGAATTCCACAGAATCTATGGATGATGTCATCCCCAGGGGATATCCCAGGGGAAGTAGAGGGCTTCACATAATGTTCATCATATAAGGGAGTACTAAATTTTGACATACACCGGTGTCTACTAGACACAATTCATTAAAAGCACATTGCTGGGTACCCACTAAGGTAGTTTCTGGGGTGGGAATTTACATTGTGAAAAAGTTTTCTCCCCCAAAAATGCTGATGATGGTAGCTCTATAGCACACGTTGAGAGGCCTCTGACCAGTGCTCCTCAGAGGAACGCTGGGGTACGATTAATAAATGGTTCAGGATTTCCTTTAGAAGCAATGACATTGCTTTCAAATTAACTTTTCTATTAGCCCCGCAATGATGCCTATCTAAATAAAAATTATTGAACTGTATCCCTCCTATGGGAGAGCCCTTTGTACAAATAACAAGGTAACAATTCAGCATTGTGAAAGTCATCATGTATTAGTGGGTCCTGAAATTGGCAGGCAGAAACAGATTTTCTTTTTCTCGTCATTAAATAATACAGACTAGGATGTGGTTTATCTAGTGCCTTATCTCCAAGGAAATGAAAGCAACAGGATATGCATGAAGAGAGAGAGAAAGACATTTATTTTAAGGAGCTGGCTTATGTGATTATGGGGACGGGAAATTCTAGCCAACACTGAAGCCATAGTCTTGAGTCTAAAGGCAGTGTCAAGGAGAGTTACTTCCTGGCTGAGGCATCCTTCAGCCCAGGGGATGAGACCTGTTCACATGGTAGAGGGTGGTCTTTGCCTAAGCCTACTGACTTAAAAACTAATCACATCTAAAACCACAGTCACAATGATGCCTTGTCCTTGACTGTGTTCGACCAAACAGTGAGACTCTGTAGCTGACCTCTGTACCGTGATCTATGCAAAAAGTGCAGTTCTCATCTCAAACACAAGAGTTTATCCTAGAGCTAAATGTGAGTCTCTGTGGTCCAGAAACATAGATTTAGATGGCCCCAAATCTAATGTTCCAACACGGTTACAATTTTATGAAGTTTTTATAGTTACATAACAACAAAATTCTAAAGCAAGATACTTTTAAATATATTGATGGAAACATCAGCCTGGCCAGTTACAGCAAAGAGGAAAAAGCTCCACCACAGGCCATATGAGCGAGCAGATGATTTCTTAGCCCTGGGGTTAGTGGAAACTATGGTCTGTTCATACATCCCCAAAGGATTTAACTAATAGTCACAAGGATGCTTGTTATGAGATAGGCAAGCATCTATTTAGGAGGTTAATTATGTATTAATTGATGTATTTACTTTACATTTGATAGGAGGCTCCCCTCCCTCCTGTCCTCCCAGTCCCTCCCTCTCACTTCCCCTCCCCCACACTCTCTCCCTTTCTTTGTCTCTGTCCTTTTAACATTCCAACTTTCCACACTTATTTATGTTCTAATCGGCTTGTAGAATGTTTATTGTGGGCACAGCTCTTTTCTGGGAACTTCAGCGAACAATACGTGCTATAGAAGAATGAGTTTGTGACACTAGTTTCTATTCATGCGTGTAATTGCACACCATACATACCAGCAAATGAACCAGCTTATGATTTCAAGTGTCTTCAATGTTGCGATTCTTGGGTAAAACAAGCAAAACAAGGAAATAGAAGCTCATCTTTGGTTGTTTTGGTGAAAGTACACACAATGTGTATGGTCCTCAATGTCAGTTCAAGACACCCTAAGACCAAGTTCTCAGCACAAAGGAGATCTATTTGCCCCAGAGAGACAAAGACAGGAGATAGAGGATGAGAAAGTAGAGGAAAGAAATAAGGAAGAAGGAAAAGTGGTATTTGTCCTGGGAGACAAAGAAAGGACTACCTCTGGATTAAAAGGACACAGATATTGCTCATAGGCCAACAACAGTTTAAAAGTAAAAGGGGAAAACTGAGTTAGAATAAGTTGGTTCATTTTAATTGGGCATGCTAATTAGGGTAGTCAAAAAAGGGTTTTGATTGCTGAACATCAACACTTTGATAGGTGAACCAAGGTAGTCAGCCTTAGGGGGAGGAAGTGGCCAAATAAGGGAATAGACCTTGATGACAAGATTTGGGAATTTAATCTAAGGTTTTGTTTAGCAAGGAAGAGGGAATGGGCAAGAGGGGCGAGGCCTGCCAGAGCCTTTTTCTCATGTTCTGGCCTGCTAGAGGCCCTTCACAATGGAACTCAACTGAGTATTGGTTTTGTTTGTTTCTGTTTGGTTTTTGTTTTTGTTTTTCTTACCTACATCTAAAACAAACAACCAAACACACAAACACCTGTGGAAAGCACTCCAAACATCAGGAAGCACACATGGCTCTCCCCCTTGTGACTCTAGATAGTAATGTCTTTGAGGTGTCTAAGCATATTATATATAACAAGACTGAATGATTGAACCAAGTGGATGCATATATACGGTAGTGGACATATCCTGCAGACAGGTCATGATGATTAAGCCAGACTACCTGTTTCATTAACATGAGCCCAAGGAGAATAAGAGACTATTTTGGTGTGGCACTTTCAAAAATAAAAACACAGTGATGTGTGTGTGCCAGGCCTGACTGCTCCCTCCATCCCAGGGCAAGGTACAGGATGATGGTCAGACACAAAGTGACATAAGCAATGGATAAAGCCATCCTTGGTTTTATTAGTCAGAGTTCTCCAGAAGAGAAGGACCAGTAGAACTAATGTTAAAAAGAAACAAATTAAATTCGATGTTTTGATACTGATGGTGTTGTGGTGAGGTTGCCTAGGGTTGCAGGAATGGATTCTTTTTCTTGCTTGGTTTAATGAATAAGAAAGTGGGGAAAGCAAGATCTTATCACTCAGAAGGCTTTTGAAAGCAGAAACATACACACAGAGACAGACACACACAGAGAGACAGACAAAAGCAGACACATAAAGACAGACAGACAGACACATAGACAAAGACACACACACACAGGCACATGAACATGCACACATACATAAGCAAACAAGGAGACAGACTCTTCAGAGAGTGAAGGGACAGAAAGATGAGATTTCCATCTTGCAGAGCCAAGCTTATGTATGCGTAGGACTGGAGTGACTTTCCTTTCTCCCCCTCCCCCCCCCAATTGCCTGATTTGGACAACTTGAGAATTGAGTGATGCAGATAAAGAATGCAATGCTGCTAGGTTTTCATCACAGGAACCAGCTCCCTTGCCTCCCAGATTTGAGAGTCGCACCAAACCATTTTCTCCTGTGGGGGAAAAAAATCCACCCAGTCTTTATCTTAGAGAGGGAAAAAAAATCAGCAATTTTTTCTCAGAGAGGGAGCAAAGTCAGAAAGCTGACCATCTGAAATGATTAAGAGAAAATACATTAATTTACCAGGAACCTCCTTTTCCTGCCTGTCTGTCTGTCTGTCTGTCTGTCTGTCTGTCTGTCTGTCTACCAGAGATCTGTCTTACTCCTAGCCTTCATGACAAATATGGACAGTTCAAGAACAATCTTAACACTGGAGCTATCTTCACGGGCAAGCTGCTGAGAGAACCCAGTAGCTGCCGAGTAACAAGGCTGGGGACTTTCCCAGCCCCAGTATAGCACCAAAGACCTGGGAGTTCCTACAGAGGCCCTGGTCTTTAGTCCTCACTGGAAGTCCCAAGTAGCTGGGCTCTGCTATGAATGAGGAACAGCAGGAGCTGTGGCAAAAGAGTACATGAACTTGACACAGAGAGAGCAACAAGGCTGAAAGCAAAAGCACCCTTTCCTGGGGCCTCATGTCCAGGCCACCCCTACAAGGATCCACCCACATCCAGGTGAGATCTTTCCACTCCTGTTAATGTAATCAAGAAAACGCATCAGAGTTGTGCAGAGGCTGCTCTCTTAGCTGACTGCAGATCCAGTCAAGAGGACAGCCAGGATTAACCATCGGATCTGTATAGATCATCTATATTTTAGGGTTTGTAGAGGAGTTTCAATCGAAGGGCCTTTGTTTTTTTAGCATAAGGAGCATGGTGAAGCACTCATCTGAGTTAGAGATGGGCTCAAGCTCAGGTTAGGGCAGGGGTGTCCATGAGGTACTGTTACTAAGACACAAGTTCACTTTTCTTTAAAGATGATTTCAAACAAACTCCTGAAGGGCATCAGATATTGGCATCCCTGTGAGACTAACAAAAGCTAAATTTAACACTTCCATCTACCATCCTTGAGTATTTGCTCAGTCCCTGTCACCTCCACAAACCACACACTGAACACTTCCCTTCCCTCATTAGAGACCAATCTGATGATTACAGCAAAAACCATGAAGCTCTTTGCTGGAATTTGGAGTTATCCTTCAGAAAGAAAATGTCTGTCGTCATGTCTCATCCATGCATACTGTCTGCAGGATGAACAGACAATGCCTACTGACCTAGCCCCAATGAAGAGCTGGCCTTGCTAATATGACCTTCCTGTTTGCTTGGAACTCAAGGTCACAAAGCTTTGAGTGTACGCCAGTGGTGGAGCGCACTGTCCTTCTGGCTTCAGTCTCAGAAATACCCTTTGATCGGATGGTACAGGGCTGAGAGCATGGCTGGGGTGGGTCTCCTTCTGCCATTTTGCCTCTCCCCTCTACA
Organism: Mus minutoides; assembly: GCA_902729485.2. NCBI lineage: Eukaryota > Metazoa > Chordata > Mammalia > Rodentia > Muridae > Mus > Mus minutoides. Next base: position 25,800 of record LR753593.1, on the reverse strand, counting down.
TAGTGCCCCAGCCTATTCATCTGAGCTCATATTCTCTTCATTCTCTTGTTAACATCATCTCATGGCCTGCTTCAAGCTGGAAAACATCATTCTGTAGTCCACAGAGTGTCCATACTATGCCAATAAAGATAAAAAGTAGGAAAACATATGAAAAATTGACAGAACAATAGACACACAGAGAATGTCTAGTTATATGCTTTTGACGTGGGATGATAGATTGAAAAACGCAAGTTCTGCCGTATCTCTGGCGATTCTGTTGGCTGTTTCACTGTAAGGGACTTTCTGCTTCCCATGCATGCTCCAGCTGGAGCTATGATCATTTGGAGGGTCTGACATCCAAGATGTACACAAGCATTACTGATGATTAATACTGGTGCTGCGCTGGGAACTTAACCTGGGGCTGGCAATAATGGCATCTAGCTCTTCATGGGCCCTTTGTTTTGTCTAAGCTTCCCTCTTTAGAGCAGTTGGATCCCAGCTAAGGGACCTTTAAATCCCCAGTAACTGAAGTTGCATATGGTTTTGAATCCCTTAGCATCATGACTCCCATATTCTCTTTATCAAAAAGCATCACGGGCCCAGATAATGCAGGTCCTTCCTCTTGATGGATTTGCAGTCATCCACAGGAAAAAAAAAAAAAACAGGTAAAGGGAGAAAGAAAAGGGGAATTGCAACATCCCAGCAGAATTTCAGAGAACTACAACTTGGTGGTTTTTTTTTTTAATGTATTTCTTCTTGCTTCTTTGAGTCTTCTGATTTTACTAACAATAAGCAATTGCTATTCTTTAAAAAGTATAACGTGTGCATGCGCCATTAGTACAGCTTGATGAATTATAACAAACTCTAAATAGCCATGTAACTAGGCTCCAGATCAATAAAGGGAAGATTAATTAGCTGCACAAAAAGATCCTCTTCAATAGCTGTTATTTGTACAAAGTGGAAAAGCAATTATGTTTAAAGTAAAGTGGCTATCATTTTTAAAAGAGCAATGAACTATATGACTCATCTCTTTATATCTAAAACATCATCTTTGACACACAGAGAAACAATAAACCTCTAACTACTCCTCAAGTTACAGATTTCAGGACTAAAGTGCCTAATCTCGAACAAATGAACAGAAGCAGGTCTTCCCCGCAGTGGCCATGCCAACGCTGGTGAACCGGAAAATTGTCTTCATCCTCCCCAGAGCTTTGATCACTGTAAAAGTGACAGTCAACTTCTCACATTTGATTTGAATGAGAACATAAACAAATATAAAATTTATGTTTACAGCACAGCCATCAAACAACAAACACAAAAAAAAAGCTTCGTGATTCCTGAGAGAACAATGCCATTTTGTATGTCTCACTATTTCAGAGGCAAGAGCAAGATTCAAATACACTGGAACCACCCAGCTCACAGTTACCATGTATTATTTATATGGTTTGTTATGAACTTTTAATGTTTGTTTCTGGTTTGAAGTGGCAGTAGTTAAAGAATCAAGGATCAAAGCCTGCTCTCACTTTTGTCCTGTAAGCCTTGGATTAAGGTTTCCTCACAGCTGGCTCCTTTGCAGGCCACCTTGGTACAGGACTCACACTGTCCCTTTTCCTGGTCAGATTGTACTTAACAACTGTGGAATCCTGAATAATGTCTCACACGGCTATTCAGGTCAATACCCTGTAAATGGTACATTCTAAGGAGAAAAGTCTTTGCATATATAATTAACTGATGCAGATATGATTTGCTGATATGATTCAACTGATGAGAAAATTCTGGGTTCTTTTGGTAGGTTCTAAGTGCAGTTATATATTTGTGGGATATATTATTTGTATAGATAAAATGTGGGTCTCACCCATGTTAGGCAATTAGTGAGCTCTGTCACTAAACTAAGTCCTTTTGTAAGAAGGAGACAGAAGGGGACATCACATGAAAGAGAAGAAGGCATGAGGTGGAAGCCGAGTTTAAGGTAACGCTATACCTTTGACTGCAAACGTTAAGTAACATGAAGAATGCGTTTCTAGAAGCTAGAAAAAAAGCCAAGAAGAGAATTCTCCCCTTGGACTTTCAGATACTTTGACTTACTAGCAGCACTAATTTTGGACCTAAATGTTATAGATACACACAGATAAACACATATGAAGAAGTAGGCATACACACCCATCCGAAAGTCAGTCTACTTAGAAGCAGTGATTGACATAGTAGTGACTGAGTCTTCAGTCCTGATGGATAGTTGCATCAGAGGACAAGGTCTATCTAAGGCTCTGGACCTTCAGTTCAATACCTGCTTCAATCTTAAAACTCTCTGTCATGTTAAAATAGTCCTGACATAAAAGTTATCATTCTCGGTGTATGGATCTGTGGGATTAAGTACATTCAGTTGTCATCATCCATGACCCAGCAACAAGATGTTGTATTGCAGTAGAGAGCTTCATGGATAAGAGCACTAAATGCACTTCCAGGGGACCAACTCAGGTTCGATTTCCAGCAGCTACATAGTGGCTCACAGCATCTGTAACTTTAGTCCTAGGGGAGGCCCTCTTCTGGCACTGCATCTATATAGTACACAGACATACAGACAGACAAAGTACACACACACACACACACACACACACACACACATGTATATATGTGAGTATCATATATATATATATATATATATATATATATATATATATATATATATATATTAATATATACATAGTAACTTTTTAGCAGCCACACCACCTAGCATTAGCAGACTGAGGACACCCAGAGGCCACATGCTGCCATGTGGCAGAAGCAGGCTACAGACACACATAGGGCCACCTGCAGCCACAATACCTTATGTGGGCACAGGCTAACTAACACCCAAAGGCCACATGGCCAGCCAGCATCAGGAGCCACTACCATGTGCAAGTATGTGGTATACAGATGGGAAAGAAAGAGAAGCGAGAAAGTTTGAACATAGTAAAGAGAGGTGGAAATGGAGGCATGAGGATAGAAAGGAATAGCTTGTTGTGGGTAGCCAGCCCTGCCACCTGAGGCTATGGTGAAGTCCCAGCCTGTGCTGTTGCTGAGGGCCATGTCTGGGTCTGTGGCCATGCAGCAGCATCAGTCTGTGTCAATGTCTGTGGCTCATAGAAACACTAAAGGCCCTGGGGACTTCCCTGGTCTGGGGGACCACAGAGATATGCAAGAGCTGGACAGAGCTGGCCTACCCCTCACTCTCTGCAGCATTCTGGAGATCTGCCCTGACCTCTTCACTGCTGCATCACTTGGGAGAGCTGGTTCTGCACCTTCTCTGACCTGCACAATAGAGCTGGCCCTAGTGGCAGAGGGCTTGAGCCACCCCAACAACATGAACACAGAAGAGCTGGACCACCCGGTCATCTGCCGTGAGTTAGAATGGGTATAAGGCTGATGCCCTCTGTCCCCTTGTCTCTCACCATCTCTGGCAGTTGGGAGAGCTAGCCTCAGAGTCCTCACCAGCTGCAGTACTCAGGAAAGTGGACCCTGCACCTCATCTGGGCAGCATAGTAGAGCTGGCCCTGGTGGTATGTTGCTGGTGAGCCAGCTGTGAGGTCCTGAGAGTGAGAGACCTTGCTCCTTGGTAGCCTTGAGTGAAGTAGCAGGGGAAGGGAGGATGATGCCAATGCTGGAGAGCTTAACAGGATAGCTAGCAGGCTGTCCAATTCAACTCAGTTACCATCCAGGCACAGATTCAGGGCTTTGAGTTGGCATACCCCAAATCTACCTCATCTTTGAATTGCTCAAGCATGAGAAGGGGCCAGTCCTGCAGATTCAAAGCTGCAGGATCTCCATGACACAGGGCAACAACAGGATAACTAAGGGGAGTCCAGGTATGGATCCAGTATTGATAGTGTAGCAGAAGCCAGAGGCCTTAAACCAGACAAGTGACTCACTGTAATAAACACTTGCAAGTGAAGATGTGTGGACAAAAGGATGTACCATGGGACACACTGTGACACACCACAGAACAAGGTGTTCTCTATACTTTTTTTTGTCTTCTTTAGGGTCGGGAGGTTGCAGGGGAGGATGGGGAGATGAGTAGGATTGGGGTTCATGATGTGAAACTCACAAAGAATCAAAAAGTAAGAGAAAGAGAAGAAGTATTCAAACCAAATATCTTATTTCCAAGCTGTTATCAGCGGGCCAGGTAAAAGGAGGCAATCCTAAAACTTGTTCTGCCTAACCTGAAGACTGAAGCTGTACATGGCATAGCAGCCTAGTTACTTAACAAGAAAAATGTCCTGAAGTTGTACATTGCAGAGTAACCTAGTTACTGAACAAGAGCAACGTCCTGAAGTTGAAGCATCATGTGTGTTATGATAAAACAGCTGCCAAGTAGGGATATTAGCAATGTCTACATTAAAAAAAAATTTAAACCATATGCACCTTATAACCATTATTAGGGAATTTCAAGAGCTAACCAATAAAAATTAATCAAAATGCTGCTTCTGTTCTAGTCGGTTTAAAAAAAATAAAATTTCTATTAAAAGTTAAAAGAATTTTTTAACTGCCTTCACGGAAGCTTCATATCACCAGGCAACCCCTGTTACCCTGGGTCCCTCTGGCCTTTGGGTTTTTTTGCCCCCTGAGATTCAGATATATCCTTCTAACATGCTAGAATAGGCCATTCAAACTCTGAAAAAAAATTCAGAAATTTTAAATCATTTATTAAGGCTTGAAAATCACTAGGACCAAAGTTCTTTCGTAGAAGAAGATTCCCCTTGTATTCATAGTAAAATATTAATCATAAAACATCAATGCAGTGTTGGGGAAAAGGACCAATGGAGGTCTCTCCTTGCTCTAGTGCCTGACAGTATTCTAACAAGGAGCCTCTCAGCAATTCCCTGTATCAGACAGAGTCTTTGTATTTGTGAATTTAGGCCAACTTTAAGATAGAACCTTCTGATTGTTTCATAGATGAGTTGGTTCATGGAATTAGGAAAAGCCCGTGTCAATGTCTGCCTATGTCCTCAGATAAATTTCTCATAATATATTTTGTCATTAAAATCCCATCCTTACCAATTCATTTTTAGGAACTCTTGCTAACACATAAATACTTCACATAAGATCAATTCCTTCAGTCTTAACAACCTTACAACCTTTGTTGTTGCTTATACATTTCATTATCATCCCTTGCCTCCTTTTCTATCTGTTGCTATAGCAACTCTATAGGTCAGGGACTACTTGGGCCTTATGCACTGTCCAATTCTGGAGTGGATAGCCAGAGCTATGGTATGTGTTTTATTGGATACAAGAGTCTGTGGTAAAAGTATCAGGCATGAGACTTCAAGGTTCTATGACACAATGGGGCCAGAGAGCAAGTAGAGTTGAAATAGACATTTAAATGTTGCTTGTGCTAAAAAGCACAGAACAAATGCTCATTGTCAGTAACTAGTTTTTCCCCTGTGTCCTTCACTGTAAATCACCTGCTGAACTCTGCTGGTCAACATGTTAATCACCCAGAGTTGGACTTCATCTCCAAGGCTGAAGGCGCAGAGATAAGTCATTGTGTTAAATCTGGTCACCTTGAATCCAGGAACTGCAGAATCTTGCAAAATAGTCTCTCATACACACCAACACCCCCCACCATGATAATGAGACTGCACCCTTGAGCAGAAGCAATTTTCTCTTCAGAATCTTGCCGATCCCCTCAAGCAGTGGTGTGGTAAGGAGTTCTTTGGGGGATCTTTCCAGAACCAGAAGTAAGACAATGAGAGATGGCATGCCTAAAGCAGACTGCTTAAATAAATGTACCTGATGCCCATGTCTTCTTCTATTTATTCCTGAACTCCTATCAGTACCCCAGTAACAGCCTCGAGGCCACTGGGCTCCTTTGTTAATTCCTGTTGCTAATGTCACCATTGATGAAGCTGCTCCTTCTGCCTTTCCACATTTCTTACCACTGTAAATAGAGTACTGGGATAAGTGACTAAGCCTAGCTCTTGGCTGCTGCTGGGAATTTCCAGTTGCATGGAAAGAATATAAAGCCATTTGGTGTCTGCAGGCTGGGTACACTTCAGGTCTGCTTCCTGAAGAAGCATGCTTCAGTCAGTAAAGCCCTGCTGGCTTTATTTAATATCTTCCCTGATGCCAGAGTTTAAATTGATATTTCCCTTTATTTAGCTTTTTTGTGAATCAAAGCTCTTATTGTTTTTGTTTTGTTTTGTTTTGTTTTGTTTTTTAAGTATGAGAAGATGGAAAAAATCAAAGAAAGAGAGGAGTGCCTCAACTATTATGGGGGTTTGCTTTGGTTTTGAGTCTCAAATGTTGCTTTCATTCATTCTCTGAGTTTGTCTTTTTAGCAGCTGTATAAACATTTGACCAAAACCACTATGGGAACAGGGTGTGGGTAACAGAGCATATGCAGAGGAATGTGCTGTTTGCAGAAACATTTCTAGGAAGCCAGAAAGCTCCATGCACCTGTTATCGCAGGTATGTCTCTCAAATGCACTGACCTTGTTCACACCTGCCCTACAGGTATGGAATTCAAAGGGAAATCCAAAATTAAAAATAGAAACACCTCTAGAAAAAGAGACAGTGGATTTGACTCTGTAGAACTGTTATTTAAACAACTATTGTGACGAATGGCTGCAGTCTGCACAGTTTATAAGGATTAAGTCAGTTATCGTTCATATGATGCCTGTCCCCTCCGGCAGCCTATGAGCCCCATTCAGAGAAAGCTTATCTGATTTAGCTTGTAACTCATGTTTAGATTCTCACACTGTGCCTGATGCAAAGCATGTGCCTGGTGAATATTTGTAACTCGAAGTGTTGTAGATTCACATGTAGTTAAGATAGGCAGCCTTTAATAGTATAAATTATTTTTTAATTCTGTGTTTACTAGTATGAGGTAGGACTATAGTTCTATGTTTTGTTTTGTGGTTCTGATATCTTTCTATCAAAGTTTTCAGCACTTTTAATTCTATTGGGAGGAAAAGTTTATAGAAGATTTCACTGTTCTGATGAAATAGACGGTGGCTATTGTTATAGAAGCAGTAGAAAGAGATTGACTCCTATTAAGCAAAAGAAGCAAAATTAAACAGAAGAGGTCATCACTCCCACTCACCACCACCACCACCATCTGAGCCATCTTTTCTATAATTTAATTTGATAGAAAGGGATCTTTATAGCCACTGAAATAAAAATGTTTAAACACCAAGAAAGTCACCATCTTACATATAGATCTTTCCACCTTTTTGCATAATATGAAACGAAAGACCTGAGATTTCCTAGGGGGAGGGAGGTACTATGCATGACATAGGTCAACTAAGCTATGCAAAGCATCACCAGGCTTAGTGAGTGTGATATGGAGGATTAGGTGGCAGACCTGGTGCAGACGGAGCATGTGCAGACTCACAGAAGCAGGACAGCTGTTGATGGCAGCTGTAGACTGTCTGCAGCCCATCCTGTTGTTGTGGAGAACGCACTCTCTCCCGGTCCTCGCCCTCCCTTTGTTTTAAAGTATCAAGCCAGGTCATCTCAGACATTCCTTCCAAGAAGGAATACAAACACTCCTGGGACTGTTGTGTATCTCTGCAAATTAATCTAGAAGACTACATATGCCACTAAACACGGAGTCTTCATACAGCTAGAGAAGAGACAAGGGCGTGCGGTGAGAAACATCAACACCTTTCATAGGAGAAAAGCTGAGATAAACTTGCCAGGGTTTAGAAAATACAAAGCACATAGAAAAATACGTCCGAGGAAGCATCACATTGTTAGAAGAGATGAGAGCATGTTCTTAGGGTAGAGTTTAACGTACCAATTTTTCAGAAGGAAATCCAGGAATAGACTGAGAGTCCACATGCTGAATTCCAGGTTGGCTATGGTGCAGCGTGTTTACTACACAAGTCTATATATGCTCTCCCTGGGAACTATCAACACGTGCTTCATTCTGAGAACCAGAGCAGTGTCACCAAGTTAGGTTGCAATGTGTGGTTACAGGGGAGTAGCAGAAATCAAGATGATTAAGCAGAGGGCATTTTCCCACATGGTCGGATTTTTCCAGATCAGCAGGAAGCAAGGGGATTACAGGAAGTGTCATAGGCAATGGTGCTCGAATTTATAATGTATATTCCTGGAATGCTGTTATAGATATCCATTGTGCTTCCCATCTGTTGGATGGTCCTTCATTTGTTTCTCAAAGTAAGTTTATAAGTTGATAGTACTGCCTTTTTAAGATAGATAAGTGTGAGGTATTGGCAGGACATATGCAAGTAAACAACTGAGTACTTCTATGTCTGGGGAAAATAACATTCTGTTATAAACAGACTATGTTAACACACCACCTAGGTGCACAGGGTGACGTCTGTTTCAACTGTTTCATGGAATCTTGGTCTCCTCTGTCTGGCCTACAGATATCTCCTTTCTCAACCAACGCTCTGCTTGTCAAGTTGTTGGAATAACCATCATGATCTTCACGCTGGTTTCCAAGCACTCTCTAGCCTGGCCACCAATCAAATTTGAACTTCCTTCTGAGAAGCTGCTCTCTCTTGAAACCATAGCTCTGCTTTTCTAAACTCCAAATGTTAAAAATACTTTCGACTAATATTCCCACAGGTCATAGGTTAGGTCACTCCTGATTTCATTTCTGTTTCTGTCCTTCAGTGCCCTGACCAAAATAAATAACATGGGGGGGAGGGGATGGCTTCATTGGGCTTAGAATTCCAAGTTACAGTCCGTTACAGGGACGTCAGTGCTGGAACTCAAGCAACCTGTCACACCTCACCCACTCATAAACAGAAAGGGGAGTAAGCACATCCTCTTTTGTTGCTGCTAAGACAGCCTATTGACTTAGACTCAGTTCAGGGTTCAGCCCATGAACTGGTTCCTGCCACATGTATGGCATGTTTTCCCACCTCCATTAATAATCCAGACAATTCCCGACAAATATGCCTAGAGACTAAGCTGCTGTAGAAAACTCCTTAGTTGAAACCCTCTTTCCACATGACTCAAGTAGACAGTTAAACCTAACCAGCAGAGCAATTGAGTAAACACAGTCCTTTTGACAAATACTCTTTATTAACATTTTTCTTTGGATATTTTGTTTATATTTCAAATGTTGTCCCCCTTCCTGGTTTCCCTTCTGAAAACCCGCTATCCCATACCCCATCCCCCTGCTTCTATGAAGGAGCTCCCCTACCCACCCACTCCCACCTCACCACACTAGCATCCCCCTATGCTGGGGCACTGAACCTCCACAGGACCAAGTGCCTCCCCTTCCACTGATGTCAGATACGGTCATCCTCTGCTATTTTACTTACTTACATCCAAAATATTGTCCCCACCTCCAGGTCCCTGCTTCCAGAGTTCTTCACCCCATCCTCTCTCCCCTTCACCTCTGAGAGAGTGTTACCCCTCTCTACCTCTCTCAGGCATCCTCCTTCCCTGGAGCATCACTTCTCTCTAGGTTTAGGTACATCCTCTCCTACTGAAGCCAGACAAGGCAATCTTCCACTCCTACATAGGTGCCCAGGGCCACTGTCCAGCCCATGTCTTTGGTTGGTGGCTTAGTCTTTGGGAGCTCCCAGGGACCCAGGTTAGTTGACACTGTTGGTCTTCCTATGGGGTTGCCATCCTCTTTAATCCTTCCCCTAACCTTTCAGTAGGGTCTCTGACCTCAGTCCAATGGTTGACTGTGAGTATCTGCATCTATCTCAGTCAGCTGCGAGAAGAGCCTCTCAGAGAACAGCTATGCTAGGCTCCTGTCCGCAAGCACAACATAGCATCAGTAAGAGTATCAGGGTGTGGTGCCCATCCAGCCGATGGATTCCAAGTTGGACTAGTCACTGGATGGCTTTCCCTTCAGTGTGGAGAAAGAGGAACACTCCTCCATTGTAGGTGGGATTACAAGCTTGTACAACCACTCTGGAAATCAATCTGGTGGTTCCTCAGAAAATTGGACATAGAACTACCAGAGGATCCTGCAATACCTCTCCTGGGCATATATCCAGAAGATGTTCCAACTGGTAATAAGGACACATGCTCCACTATGTTCATAGCAGCCTTATTTATAATAACCAGAAGCTGGAAAGAACCAAGATGTCCCTCAACAGAGGAATGGATACAGAAAATGTGGTACATTTACACAATGGAGTACTACACAGCTATTAAAAACAATGAATTTATGAAATTCCTAGGCAAATGGATGGATCTGGAAGGTATCATCCTGAGTGAGGTAAACCAATCACAAAAGAACTCACATAACATGTACTCACTGATAAGTGGATATTAGCCCAGAAACTTAGATTACCCAAATACAATTTGCAAAACACATGAAACTCAAGAAGAATGAAGACCAAAGTGTGGACACTTAGTCCCTTCTTAGAATTAGGAACAAAGCACACATAGAAGGAGTTACAGAGATCAAGTGTGGAGCTGAGACAAAAGGATGGTCCAACCAGTGACTGCTGCAGCTGGGGATCCATCCCATAATCAGCCACCAAACGCAGACACTATTGCATATGCCAGCAAGATATTGCTGAAAGGGCCCTGATATAGCTGTCTCGTGTGAGGCTATGCCAGTGCCTGGCAAACACAGAAGTGGATGCTCACAGACAGCTATTAGATGGAACACAGGGTTCCCAATGGAGGAGCTAGAGAAATTATCCAAGGTGCTGAAGGGGTCTCCAATCCTATAGGTGGAAGAACAATATGAACTAACCAGTACCCCCAGAGCTCATGTCTCTAGCTGAATATGTAGCAGAAGATGGCCTAGTGGGCCATCATTGGGAACAGAGGCCCCTTAGTCATGCAAACTTTATATGCCCCAGTACAGGGGAACATCAGGGCCAAGATGTGGGAGTGGGTGGGTAGGGGAGCAGGGTGGGGAATGGGGGAGGGTATAGGGGACTTTCAGGATAGCATTTGAAATATAAATGAAGAAAATATCTAATAAAAATTTGGAAAAAAAAGAATAAAAAAAAAAGAATTCTCTGTTTAGCTCTATACCCCATTTTTTAATTGGGTTATTTGGTTGTGTTTGTTTGTTTGTAAATCTAACTTCTTGAGTTCTTTATATATTTTGAATATGAGCCCTCTCTCAGATGCAGGGTTAGTGAAGATCTTTTCCCAATTTGTAGATTGTTGTTTTAAATGCAGTAAAGTAATAATACAGTTGCAAGTAATATAAATGACATACCTGATATTATAGGCAACACAATATAGTCTAGATTTTGACAACTCTCCACAGAATTAGAGCATTGATTGTCACTGGACAGTAGATGGAGTATTCTCCTAAATGTAACTTTATTAGGCTTTCAGTGTGTCTATTTTATCTCTTCATAACACTGGTAAAGGTAGCTTTTTTCATTCTTCTTATTTATTTAGACCCTTGCCCTGACCAGCTGTTCCTATCTGAGGCATTTTACAGAGTGCCTACCACACAGTCTATGCTAGGTACACAAGTACTGGGTGAATGGGTACATGCTGAAGCAAGATAGAAGAAAAGAAAATTATAAAAGGCTTTGCTCTTGCAGGGGGAAAATGGTCCTTTTGGTTCTACAGAATTACTGCTTTCTCAGTTTTAAAATTCCAAGACTATATTTAATTAATGTCATGGTAATTTTGTAAAAGAGCTATTGTAAAAAGCCTTCCTAGATATAAGGTTCCTCAAAACAAATGCCCATATCTTGACAGATTTAAACCCTGGAAGACTGTACTTTTAGTTTGGAGCACTGCCTCTTTTTTTTTTTTTTTTTTCTCTTTATTAGATATTTTCTTCATTTACATTTCACATGTTATCCAGAAATTTTCCCTTACCCTTCCGCGTCCCCGCCCTGCTCCCCTACCCACCCCCTCCGACATAGTGGCCCTGGCATTCCCCTACACTGGGGGATATAGAGTCTGTATGACCAAAGGGCCTCTCCTCCCAATGATGGCCAACTAGGCCATCTTCTTCCATATATGCAGCTAGAGACATGAGCGCAGGGGGAACTAGTTAGTTCATGTTATTCTTCCACCTAGAGGGTTGAAGACCTCTTCCGCTCCTTGGGTACTTTCTCTAGCTCCTACCTTGGGAGTCCTGTGTTCCAACTAATAGCTGACTGTGAGCATCC